>APFE031608063.1:0-13294 GCA_000404065.3 Pinus taeda
TTCTAATTGATTTTTTAATAATTTTTAATGATTTTTAAATGTTTTTTGTCAAAAATTTGACCGTGGGAATTTAGTTTAACTATTTTGTTCTGCATACACGCGGGTTGGACACATATGAACCACATATAGAAAATCGTTATAAATGACTATGTGAATACCAAACCTGTGTGTGCGCGAATTCAAAATATGAAAACATGGTTTTAATGATTCAAAACATCTTTTTTTGCATAATTTCTATTACTTGGTGTGAAAGTGAGCATACTGTGATTGATAATGAAGTAATGGAAGATCCAAATGCACTAGATGGCTTACGAGGATGCGGATTATTGAAATTTTTCAAATTTCCGAATATGAAGGAAAATACTAGGTTGCTTGAGATGTTAATCTACTACTGGGATCCAGAAGAAGATGATTTTGTTATTGTTCAGATGCCCCTGATGATTGAAATAGAGTATATCTATTTCATCACAGGTCTTTCCCAGAGAGGAGAGAGGGTCAACTCAACAGGAAGAGCAAGAGGTAGCCTTAGTGTGGAAGACTACATACACATCTACTGTCCAGGAAACACCGAGAAGATTGGAACCTAGATTCCAATAAAAGATGTAGAGAGTCTATACCTAAGAATCCTTATTTTTACCATTTCCAGAGTAAGTGGTTCAGCTTCTCTACATCAGGCCTCTCGTGTTTCAATGAGTCTTGTTGTGGAGTGTCTCACAAAAATATTTGATTGGTGCACACCTCTTTTAGCCAATATGAAAAAAGAACTTACTTCTATCCAAAAAGTTAAAACAAAGAAATTTGGATATGAACCATCTTGTGTTCCTTCTTCTTTGAGAGAATACCAAGGCTTCAACCTAGGGTACTATCCACCATCAGTAGCCTAAGGGATCCATGAATGGGTAGGTAGGCTAATCTAATGAAACGAATAGGGGGCGGTGAGGTCCCTAGGAATGAATTTGATGACGAGTTCTTACTTTGGTGAGAACAACAAGTCATTGTAGTCGAGAAATACCCCTATGTTGGAATGGACTTCCGACGAGATCCAGATCTCATGTTTCCACTAGATGCAGCGTGGGGAGCCATACAAATATTTTTTAAACTTTTGGATTTTAAGATTTTTTTGATTTTAATCATAAATTGACTAAAAAAAAATTGACGAGACAAATACTTACAAAATTATTGATCATGGCACAGATGTTGGACCAGTGAGACCTGAGGATCTACCTTGACATAGGCATTGTGGAAGAGACGCAGAAGGAGCTATAGTAGAGACTAAGAGGACCCTCCATGCCATCCAAAGAAACTTGGTGAGGTTGACTCACCAGGTACCTATGGTGGCAATAGAAGACCTTCCAGAGGAGATGAAAGGACGTGTGGTAGGAGTACCACGTGATTGGGTGTGGAATACGATGGTTGGAAAATGCCATTGTTTTCTTCCGTGCTGCTCACCTTGAGCAGGACACATAGATGGATGACCAGATCTTTTTTTATTAGACATGATTATGGGCCTAAGCCCTAATTTTGTAGGACATTTTTATCCCAATTTTGTATATTATTTTGGACATATAACTCTATTTATGTATAGACAATTTATCGTGATGATCATATATATATATAGATGATACTTTGATTATTTTTTATTTTTTAATGGGATGAATGATTTATGTGCCAATCTAATGTTTGATTGGTGATAGAATCTGTAAATGAATTTTATGATCGTGTAATATGAATAAACATGATATAAACAAATGATCTCTATAATAAATGCATTCTTAGAAATTGGTGATATAAATAAGGATCTCTCACACGATAGATTTTATTTAATTGAGATATCACCAGTTGTGAATCCAAGTAAACTACTAATGAATCAATACCAATAGAAATTGCCTCAGATAGTAAATTAATGACAACAATATATTTAGCAACATTATTTGAATCCAGATCAATACATACGCCTCTTGAAACCAACAACTGGCTATATGGATAATAAATCACCCAAGTCATGGAAGAAATGTTGTGGGTGTGTCTACTAGCACCATCGGCAAACCCTAGATATATTAAATCATCCATCAATACTTGCCAAAGTAGATAAAAAATATCGACATCACTATAAAAGTGATAGATAGATATGCACAAAGATACAATATTTACAGCCAAGAAAATGTTAGATTGAAGCCTAAGAAAAATACTTTTAAGATAGAGCCCATTTCTGGGTTCCGTCAACTTGTTTCCCTCGAAATAAATCAACTCATAAGCTCCCTTTTTCAAAAACATTTTGACAATGAAGGGATTGTACAACATATATTTAAACTTGCCTGCCCCCAAGGCATCCTTGTCTTGGTCACAGACCAGGATAGGGTCGCCTTTAGAAAAGACTCTAGGATGGACAAGCTTATCATATTGAGTTTTTACCCTCTTCTTATGAGCTTCGTTGATTATGGCCGCATCTCAATGCTTCTCATTGAGATGTTCCAAATGAACGAGGCATTCTTCGAGACTAGAAGTATCGGGAAGAAGTTCAACAACTAATTTAAGGGAAGGAATTTCACATTCCATAGGAAAAATTGATTCCAACCCATAAACTAGTTGAAAAGGAGTAAAACCAGTGGCATTTTTTTACTAATATTAGGTATGCCCAAAGTGTTAGATATAATATAAGTTGCTAATTGGACTGAGCTTTATTAATCATCCTTTATAGGATGATTTTTAGGGATTTATTCATGGCTTCAACCTACCCATTGGCCTGAGGATAATACAAAGATGAATGCTCCTGCCAGAAACCCAACTTAAGAGCCAATTTAGACATCATCTGATTTTGGAAATGAATGCCATGGTCAGTGAAAATCTCTTTAGGAATATTGAATCAGGAAATAACTTGATTGAAGAGAAACAAGGTTGTTGTTTCACCATCATTCTTGAAAGTAGGCATAGCCTCAACCCACTTAGTAAAGTAGTCTATAGCTACGATTATATACTTATGATTTCCTACCGAAGGTAGATTGCAAGTAGTAAAATCAATACCCCACTTCGTGAAAGGATCGACGACGATCGCAGGGAAACATGGAGCTGGATTCACGCACATTTTTCGAGTATAAATTTGACAAGGGTGGCATCTCTTGACTGCTTCAATACAATCCTTGAAGATTGAAGGACAAAATTAGCCTGCACGCAAAAAATTTTGGGTTGTTGCAAGCCCAAATGGATGACCACCACAAGCTCCACTATGGAAATCATTAAGCACAGACTCAACTTCTTATAAGGTTAAACAACACCTAAGGATTGAATCAACCCCTTGACGATATAAGGTGTCATCTATAATAATATAGCTTTTAGCGAGGTGATGTAATTTTCTATGTTCATCTTTCAAAAAAGTTAGCGGAAACTTCGAAGTCTGGAGATATATAATAATATCTCCATACCAAGGATATTTTAAGGAAATAAGAAAAAGATGTTCATCAGGAAAAGATTCCTCATAAACGATTTCTTCCTCACAAGGCAACTCTGAGATCAACTCTGCAAATACTAATGATTTATTAGACTTAGCCAACAAGAATTTGAGATCGAATTCTTGTAAAATGACAATCCATATATTGCATTTTCCCCCAATCACTCGCATGCTGAGAACAAATTGAAATGGATTGACGATTGCTAAGACGAAAGTTTTTTTAAGAAGAATATAATGTCTAAGTCACTGGATAGCATGGATTGCTACTAAAGCTAATTTCTCAAAGGGAGAATAGCATAGTTCAAGGCCCACTAAACCTCAACTTAGATAATCGATTACATGCTCACAGAAAGCATCATCCTCCTGGATCACAACCATCCCAGTAGTTGATTCTACTGCAACGAGATATAAAAGGAAATCTTTGTTATAATCGGGTGGACTCAACAAAGGAGTAGAGGTTAATGATTTTTTCAAAGCATCGAATGAGCATTGCCCGAAATCATCCCATAGAAACGGGACCCCTTTCTTAAGCAATCTCATAAATCCTTTTGTAATTTTGGCGTAATTATCTATAAATATCCTTACGAAACTAGCTTTTCTTTAGATACTCTGAAGTTGACATATAGAGGATGGGGGAGGCAACTAAAGTATTGCCTAAATCTTGAAGGGATCTACATGAATCCCTTCAGTCGACATGATGAATCCCAACAACCAACTGGATGTGACGGCGAAAACACACTTATTCGGATTCAATCAGATTTTATAAAAACAACATCATTCAAAAACCAATCAAAGATGTTTAGAATGATCTATTCTCTTTTAAGAATGTGAAGCTAAATCGTCCAAATAAGCTTCGATAACATGCTTGATATTGTGAAAATCATATGACATGGCTCGCTGAAAGGTAGCTCAAGGATTTTTAAGGCCAAAAGGCATCTTTTTATATGCAAATGTACCCCAGGGGCAAATAAAAGTTACCTCATGTTGATCTTCTGGATGAATAGTAATCTGATTATAACTCGAAAATCCATCCATAAATGAGAAAATTTCATTACTCGCATATTCATCAATAAACTGATCAATAAAGGGCGTGGGGTAATTATCCTTAGGACAAGCCTTATTTAAGTCCCTAAAGTCAATTCATACATGGATTGTTCCTTTCTTTTTTTCTATGGGGACTGGATTCGAGACCCACTCAGTTAAAGGAATGGGGCATATGAAAGCCACCTTGAGCAACTTTTCAACCCTAGCTTTGATCGTTGTTTTTTTTCTAGTGTTTACTGGTCGAAGTTTCTAGTGAATAGGGTTTTCATTTTCATACATCTTGATCTCATGCTAGACTATAGATGGATCTATCCCAGGAATTTCCTCATAAGACCAAGCAAACACATCACGAAACTCATTAAAGAGATTGGTATAAGTTTGAATTTCTTCAAGGGAACAGTTAGCTCCAATGAAGACATTTTCAATAACGTTGGGATTCCTAAAGATGTTCACTGGAATAGTTTGTGAAATGACAGACATGTTACCTTCAGCTGAAAACTATGCTAGAGCCAAATGATTTAAAATTGTGTGGACATCACTAGTAGACGAAGGAATTGACAATCTTAATTCTACTTCTCATAAATGAGGGAGGAAATGTGACTGATTATGTAAATCATTCCACGGTCTTTCAACACCTATCATTGCTTCTAGAATTATTTCTTCAGATGGCAAGACAATATCTAAGCAATCCATAGGAAAATTTGAATCTAGAGTATAGGCCAAAGCCACATCCCCATCTAGCTCATCTAGTGAACAAGGAGTAGGAACAAAATCTGTAGTGTTAACAATAGATTGATAAACAATTTCAACCACAGACATAGGAAATGCCATGCCACCAACCTACCCCTCATCTAATATGGTGGTAGAAGAGGGTAAGGGCCAAGGATCCAAAAAATAATGATTTCTAAATAACTCTATTTGAGAAGGTGCCTTGGAGGATGAAATAGCATTAATTCTAGTAATAGGAGCAGCAAAATCAAAGGTACCCATTAAGGAAGAGTACATTCTAACTCCTAGATTCTCTATAGGCTGCTTCGAATTGTTCACTAACGGAACAGTAGATTCAGAAGATGCATTGGACTCACCTAGAGAATAATCCATATGATCAACTTTTATAATTCTCCCTCCATAGGAAAACAAAGGATGTGAAATAACAATGACACAATAACATCTATTTTGTAAATCCAATTTCTACCTAAAAGGAGATTGTAATCCAAATTTGCATCAACTATTTATACTTCAATATTTACAACCTTACCCCCAACACAGACAGGAAAGGCTGGAATATTCCCATGTGGTCTATGAGAATGCCCATCAAATGTTGTTAATAGAGTAGGTGAAGGAATGGCTTGAGGTGATCCAATAGCCTTCCAACATGATATAGACATTACACATGTCGAAGCTCCCTCATCAACTACAATTCAAAATATATTGGTCTTTCAATATGTAGACTTGGTTTAAAAAGCTATATGATGTGGGAGTCCCTTCTTGATATTTGATATGTCGAATGTAAGAACAAGAGAGTCTTTTGGATCAATTGATCCAATCGCAGTGAGAAATGCACTCCTTTGTGCTCGGCATGATTGGAGTACCTCTAACGTTGACATAACAAAAGGAATCTAAGACGAATCTTCTACAATAGAGTAGTTCTAAGCTTCCTTGGCATTGGGGTTAATTGTCGAGCATTTTGCGAAGCCTTTCGTTATCTGAGCTATAGACTCAACTATGGGCCTCTTGATATGGAGTGGCTCTAAAACATCAGGAGTAGTCTGAGCCTTGGACGATTCTAATTCACCATTATCACATGACTGTGTAGCAACATCAATATGTGAACTCATCATATATTTTATGTATTTTTCCCTTCCTGGTTGCCCCTAGTGGGGGTATTGGTACTAAAATTCGCACCAGCGAGCAACTGCTACCCTTGGGGAAAAGCATTAGTTAGGACAGCCTCAAAACTAGAAGGCCCTTGCTGAACCAAAAAGCATTGAGAATCTTGAATATTAGGGCAAAGATGAGTGAAATGGTCACCATTGCATAACTTGCATGGAAACTTTACTTTCTTCTTAGACTCTTTTTTACTCCTTCCATCATCATTATCAGGTTTGTTTGCATTACCCTTCCCATACTGATTCTTTTTCCTACCACATCCTTTCTTCTTCCCATTTCCTTTGGGGTTAGAAGTTTGAACGACATTTATATATGAAGGTTGAGAAGGCACAGGCACTGATGGCGATGCCTGCATAGAAGAAACAATTTGTAAAGACAACTAATGCAATTGATTTAACAGGTTGGCCATGTTACTATTAATTGATCCGACTAACCCATTAGCATGGTGACCTAACTTTGGCTTGGCTAAATTAAACTTGGCAAAATTTTTTGAAGAACCCCAGATTGATAATATATAAGTTCTAGCTATTGGGCTCTAAAAATAGCTTGTTCTTCGATGAATACATCAGAGAGTGATACATCCTTAGAAATGTCAAGTTACAAAGATTTGAGAAACCATTCAAGAAGGAATTCTTGTGGAATATTAGCTTTAATGAGCCTCTTCCTTCTCCTCCATTCTTGGATGTGATCTGAAATGTGGGTTGCCTGGTCCTGGTGGAAATTAGCTAATAGCTGAGTTCTAGCATCATAACGAATGAGCAACTGAAAATGGTTTAAAAATATGGTAGCCAACTCACCGAATGAAGTAAAGGTGCCCCTTGGGAGTTCCATGTACCATTTAGCCACATTCCTAGTTAGGGTGCGTTGAAATAATATCAACCTGATTGAATCATTTATCAAGGAGTTCAATGAACACCATAAGTGGAAAGTGGTTATATGGTTTTCCGGATCTTCACTAGTCTTCCCTTCGAATTTAGGTATATCTGACGGAACTTTGTTTGGAATAGGAGGCCAGGCCGGGTTATATCGGATCAGATCATTAGTCAATTTGGATAGATATAGAAATTTTAACAGTGCCAGGAAAGGTAAGCGTGAAGGACCCTAAGGATTCCACCCAGTTTGGGCAGAATTTCCATCATTCTGAAAAGAATAGCCTAGATTTGTGAAGGCACCAAGTTTCTTGAAGTAATTCATAGAAAAAACTGAACCATAAGGAGAACCTTGTGGCCCAGAAAAAATTGGAGTTTGTCCAACTCCTGCTAAAAAATTTCCATATCTAGTGAAATTGTCTCCTAGAGAGGTGTTGAATGGAGGAGAGAGCCCTTGGTAAGGGTTCCATGCATGAGCATAGGGAGAAAAACTACGTCCAAATGAACTCATAGAGGAAAACATATTCCCCTGTTAGCCAGAAGAGAACTAATTCACGGCTCCAAGTCTGCTAACAACTGGGTTAGTCCATCCTTGGAAAGGATTATAAATTTGACCTGTGGAGGGAAAAGTTATTGACCCTAATGTTGGGTTAGAATGTGGTATATGACCACTCCCAAAAGGGAAATCATGAAAAGAAGCTGACCCACTTTCCATGGAAG
This sequence comes from Pinus taeda, assembly GCA_000404065.3. Taxonomy (NCBI): domain Eukaryota; kingdom Viridiplantae; phylum Streptophyta; class Pinopsida; order Pinales; family Pinaceae; genus Pinus; species Pinus taeda. The sequence goes on from APFE031608063.1 coordinate 7,969, forward strand.
TCATAGATGTGGAGACAGTTGATGGAAAACTTAATGGCACCGAAGGAATTGCGTTGGTAGGCATTCCAAAGGGTTAAGAACTAGTGTTGGAGGAAAACGCTTAGGTGCCCCCACTCGAAGATGGAATGGAGGTAGAGCCAAAAATTACAGTGCTAGGAGTGATTGAAGGTATGGAAATTGTACCTCCATCTTGTATTGATAAAGGAGTTTGTACACTAGTAGCACTCATAGTTGAAACCATGCTCCCAGCAGTGGCCATCAAAGGAAAAGATTGAAATAAACGAGGTCTCAAAAGGCCTATGGATCAAAGTCCTGATGTATAGTAAAACATATGGATAACTAGGAGGAAGAGGAGAAGTAGGATTCAAAAGGAGACTTGGGGAGTTCTTCAACCTCTATAATGTCTTCTGACTGGAAGAGGACTCTAGAAAGGACTATAGTGTTCCTCTCTAAATCTCTACTTATACTAGGTCTATTATGTGAATCAATAGCTTGAACTGGAGGATCAATCTCCATTGTGTCTACTACCACTGATTGAAAATCACCGACAGAATTGCTCCTATGCCTTCTAGAATAAGGCTCAGCACTCACAGGTGAAAGCCCACGAAGCCTCCTAGACTGACAAACTAGTCGATCAAGCACTTTTAATTATTTTTAAGAGAACTAATTAAAGACTCAAAAAATTTATAAATATAGGCCAATGATCCAGGTGGATGTTGGTGGCCACCCACCTATCCCATTTGGACCCCCGCAACTGTCTCTTTCAATTTTTCAGTTTCCGTAATTGTAGCACAATTTACTATTTTTAGCAGTTTTTTTGGGTCCTGAACTTCTGGAGCCGTTTAGAGGCCCTAAACGATTTTTTTTGGGAAATCTGGGGGCAACATGGGTCCATGGGCTGATGTTTCCCTTCCCAAAGTGGTATTTCTCAAATAGATCTTTCTAATGAGCTATCATACGCGTCAAACGAAGATCGTATACCAAAGTTACGAACCCAGGAAATTGATGTACCAATTTACCCAAAACGGGGCCCACAATTTGGTGTTTCATCTTCAAGGGTTAGGTTTTGGAATGTGAAGGGTTTTCCATTATTTCTCAATAATAAATAGGCCTTCGAACCTCATTTTAACACAGTTCGAAACAGTTCAGAGGCATGTAGCCGCCACATCTCTTCTCAGAGATAAGCTACCATCACCCTAGCTGGTTTTTTTCCATTTCTAGTTGTAAGCCTATTTCAGTATTTTCCATTAATGAAATGAAGCATTATTTCCGCTGCATATTTGTGTATATGGTTATCTCTGTATTTTATTGCATTCCTGTTTAAATCCGGATCAGTGGTATCATAGCGGTCTGCTTTTTCTCTGTTTTTCTTTGCATGTCCCCAATGAGGTCGGGATATAAGGAGTTAGGGCTTGAACTGGTCGAACCTTTGCAAGACCAGCCTCGAAAGTCCTGACGGCCTCCCATGGCAGATGAGAAGAAAGACGAGGGGGTAGGAGATCCTATAAAAATCTTGCTCGAAGAAGCCCTCGAGCGGCAAAGGAACGCGATGATGGATAGCTTTGCGCAGATTCTTCAGCGGCTACCTAAAGGTGACACATCAGCTTCCAGTAGCTACTCTGGAAACGCCACGACCTTTAAGGTACAAGTTAATTTTGAAATCCCCATCTTCGAGGGTCAAATAGACGCAGATGCCGTAGATAAATGGTTAAATTTGCTAAAGGGTTATTTTTCTGTTCATGAATTTTCAAGTTGGGAAAAGATTGTTTTTGCTCTTCTCAAAGCAGCCCCCCATGTCAAGGACTGGTGGGAAACCTACTGCGAGCAGAAGGACGAAAGCACAGGCTCACTATTTTCAACCGCAACCACTTGGAATGACTTCCAGGATGCCATCAAGGAGCAGTACTACCCTGTCAAAAGCTATGAGGACAAATACATCAAATGGACCACACTGCGGCAGGGACGAGATCAAGATGTGCCAGAGTTCACAAACATTTTTCATACCCTTCGCACACTGCTGGGTATCAAAGATTCTGAGCTGCATCTGGTACTCAAATACCGTGGCTGCCTACACAGATACATCCAGGAAGAGATGGAGTTCTTGAACATCTCCTCACTCGGCACAACATACCGATACGCTGTCGAAATCGAGCAAAAGTTCAAACAAAAGAAGCAAGACTTTGGATCTTCTAATCTGAAGCCCAAAGGACAAAGCCAAGGCGGGGTGACCCAAGACAACCTGTCAAAGCCGCAAGAAAAGAACAACACCACAAAGTCGAAGAAGGACATAGGAAAGTGGTGTGAGTTCCACAAGAGTCCCACTTATAACACAAGTGAATGTCGGACCAAGCAGTCACTGGTGGCCGACTTGAAGGCTTCCGAATCAGATACATGTTCCCACCCTGAGCCAGAACCCGACAAGGAGAATGGGAAAGGGAAGCAGATCATTGATGCGGATCCCAGCGCCACTATTGCCACTGCCAAGATCCAGAAGAATGAGCCCGAAGAGCCAGAGGAGGGGGAACGTCTTTTCCACTCACAGATGTGGGTGAAGGGTTTGCCGCTGCAATTCATTGTCGATAGTGGCAGCCAAAAGAACCTCATTTCAGCAGAGGTTGTGAAGCTGTTGGGCCTACCAACTACACCACACCTGCAGCTATACAGTATTGGGTGGCTTCATGAAGGGCAAGATCTCAAAGTTCGCCAGCAATGCCGCCTTCCCTACAGCATCAAATCATTCACAGATGAGGTATTGTGTGATGTTACACCTCTGGATTTTTGTGATGTATTATTGGGGTAGCCATACTTATGGAGGCAACATGTTGTGTATGAGTCAAGGCCTCGCGCTGTCATTATTTCTTTGGGTGATTCATTATATAGGATACCGGAGGTAGCCCCACCTACTGCCACGTCTTTGATCACTGCTAAGAAAGGCAGCAAGCTCATCTCCCAGACCAGGAAATTCATCTGTCTAGTTCACTTCAAGTAAGGGGAAGATCGTTCCTACATCCATGACCCCACAAAGGTTTCCTCCACACAGCAGTAGCAGCAAAGGGATACGGTCATGACAGAACACAGGAACAACTTCTCCTCACCCACAGGGGTACCACACAAGTTTCAGGTGGGCAACGAAGTCTGGTTGCATCGATAGAAATAACGCCTTACCAGAACCCATCAGAAGCTCAGACCAATCCGACATGGTTCTTACACCAGTACAAGGCTACGGGTAACCATGCTTTGGTGCACATCATTCCTCCATTCTTTCGCTTGCACCGAGTGTTCAATGTGGACTGTCATCAACCATGCTTCCCACCATTGCTGGACACATTAGAGATTGCAGGACAAGTTCAGCAGATGGAGGAACTCAACGCAATGGGGACCATTGCTTCCTAAGGGGGGAGGAATGATCCAGGTGGATGTTGGTGGCCACCCACCTATCCCATTTGGACCCCTGCAACTGTCTCTTTTAGTTTTTCAGTTTCCGTAATTGTAGCACAATTTATTATTTTTAGCAGTTTTTTCGGGTCTTGAACTTCCGGAGCTGTTTTGAGGCCCTAAACGACGTTTCTTGGGAAATATGGGGGCAACATGGGTCCATGGACCGATGTTTCCCTTCATAAAGTGGTAGTTCTCGGATAGATATTTCTAATGAGCTATCATACATGTCAAACGAAGATCGTATGCCGAAGTTACGACCCCGAGAAATTGATGTACCAATTTACCCAAAACAGGGCCCACAATTTGGTGTTTCATCTTATAGGTTTAGGTTTTGGAATTTGAAGGGTTTTCCATTATTTCTCAATAATAAATAGTCCTTCGAACCTCATTGTAACACAGTTCAGAATAGTTCAGAGGCATGTAGCCGTCACATCTTTTCTTAGAGATAAGCTATCATCGCCCTAGCTGGTTTTTTTCTGTTTCTGGTTGTAAGCCTATTTCGGTATTTTCCATTAATGAAATGAAGCATTATTTCCGCTACATCTTTGTGTATATGGTTATCTTTGTATTTTATTGCATTCCTGTTTAAATTCGGATCAACCAACTAGGAGCAAAGAGCACTCTCTAACAAAGTCCCTAAAAGACACATTCAATCAAGCTACTTCCAAGAATTTCCACTCTGGGTGATGAGGACTGGACATGAAAATACAAGAAAGTGAAATCAAGGACCTTCCAAAAATAGTCTAGGATAATGATGACCTAGGTCTACTAGCCAAGGTAACAAAAACAATTACGCTAACATCCAGACAAAATCCTTTTCCAGTGCAAGCACCCAAGCTTTGCAAGGGTACCCTCTAGAAGTACTAATGAATGTGATGCAACGTCTGCCTCAGGTGCCGTAGGATTCCCATCCACAGCCACCTATGTGATCCCTAGGAATAACAACTATGGGAACTATATTGTATCAAAATTTGGGCAGAATAGTCTCAGGGTGGGATCCAACAAGTACAAGAGGGGGTATTGTTGAGGGATTTTATCCCCTAAGTCTCTTCGGTGGAACCCTAACAGACTGAAAGTTGTCTAAATCAAGAAACATGCACACACACAGCCATTATGCTAGAAAACGTTATTTCTAAGGTGAGAAGGACGTATCTTAGGTCCTATGTTTGGGTAGTTCCTCAAGGGTCCAAACCCTTCTTCACGTCCCTTCCGCTCCTTTGCCCTGCAAAACTAACAATTCCAAAGAATGCATCAGTATATGGACAAAGATTTATATGAAAATCATCTTTATGTTATACAAGAAAGGAGTTAGTTATAAACTTTTAGACATCCATTCATACATTAAATTCAAACATGAACATCATTAACATAAAGAAAGAAGCATATTGGGAACAAGACGTGTTTCTTTATTAGACAAATAGAATAGTACAGAAAAGAGCAATATCACCTGAGCAACCTCTGCAGGCTCAAAGCTCAGCCTCCTTCTGGATCCGTCTCGCCTCAAGCCTCTAGTAGGTCTCCTTCCAATACTCACTACAAGATGTCATAACTAAGGGATGAACATCAAATCACAAGGAAACAAGGGTTTCCTGTACAAATGGGGGAAGTGCAGAAGGCACAAGGGTCTTCAGACCTGATTAGGGGGAAATCTCAGTATAATAACCTTTCTCTCTCTTCTCTCCTCCTTTAGGCCTTCCCTTTGGTGTCTTTTTATACCAATTACAAAGTAGTTTTTTATTTAGGAATTGGTTGGGAACAGTTGAGGCCACGGACACTAACAGGTGATCAGCAAGTAAAACCCGCGATCTCCACTCGAAAATAAGGAGTTTTATATTTTTTAAAGTGTTTTAATACATATACGCGGGTTGGGTATATATGAACCCGCGTA
>APFE031608068.1:4349-16398 GCA_000404065.3 Pinus taeda
GAGAGAGAGAGAGAGGGGGGGAGAGAGGGAGGGAAGAAGAAAGGCAGAGAGTGAGAAGTGGAGAGAGAGAGGGAGTAACAAGGGAGAGATGGTGAGAGAATGTGTATGCTTGGGGGTGATATAAAGAGACAAAGAAGGAGAGAAGGAGAGAGTGAGGGATATAGTAACAGAGTTGGAGGGTGAAGAGAGAGAGAGAGAGAGGTGGGAGATAAAGGGAGAGAGAGGAAGGAAGAGAAAGGGTGTGAGAGAGTGGAGAAAGGGAGGGAAAGATAGATGAAGTTGGAGGGGGGAAGAGAGGGTGGTAAGAAGAAAGACATAAAGAGAGAAAGGTGGAGAGAGAGAGAGAGAGAGTGGTAAGGAAGATGGGGAGAGAGGGAGAGAGGACAATAGGAGGAAAGAGAGAGAACCAGGAGAGAGAGAGAGAGGACAATAGGAGGAAAGAGAGAGAACCAGGAGAGAGAGAGAGAGGGATAAATAAATAAATTAGAGAAAGAGAGCGTATGTTTTGGGGGTGATATAGAGAGACAAAGGGAGATAGAGATATTGATGGAAGGTGAAGAGAGGGAAGAAGAGAGAGATGGAGAGAGGGGGGGGGGGGACAAAGAGATTTATAAATATGGAGTGAGAGTGTGTGTGTGTTTGGGGTATTAGGGCCTAAATCTACCTCAGGTTGAGAAAGGAAGGTCTAAGGTAACATCAAACCACGCTTAACTTGGTAGCTAGCTCTACCAGGTCAGGAGAGGGCTCTCTCCTTATCAATCTCAGGAAAATATAGAAAATGAGGCTTGAGATGACTGATGTAAAGACTAATTTTAGGCTAGGTATATGCTCAGAGGAGTTTGATTGAATTTTATGTTGGTTTGTTGGATCAAATGTGAAAGGCAGTTTTGGGTCTAAGGAATGAACTCAGTTTTGCAGAGGTTTATGTGGGGCGAGGTAGGCAAATGCTTTAGTACTTCAGATTAGGTGTAATGGTGAGTCTTGAGACTGGTGAGGAGTTGGAGAGGGCATGAATGTGTCATGAGTCCTCTTCAAACAGTAGAAAACATGTAAAACTAATGAACCCTAAGGTAGAGCACTGCAACATCAATGGTTTCCACCTTTATACTTGATTCATTTAGTTAAGTAGAAAAGAGAGAGATAATGGCACACATAAGCATATGATAACTTGAATCACAGAAGGAAAAACAATACTAAGTCACCTTGCCACAAGAATCCCATAAAATGCTGCAAACCCTGGTCTATTTCCTTGCCAAACTGTAGAGATGATGTACAATAGTGCTCAAAACATTCACAAGAGTCCAACCACTACAAATGAATGAAAAAACACATAATATAGACCTCCAAACCACCTGTGCTATCCATCAGGGGTCGAATCATTGAGAATAGGGGTGGTTTCAACCATATGTAAACTAAGAACACAAAAGTAGGCAGTGGAACAACTTGCCTCTAAAACCTAGAACACTGATTCATTCAACTCCAAACCACCTACGACTGATGTATCTACCTTATCATGTAAATTTTTATCATTTTTACATAATAGTGCATCAATTTACATCATGTCACATCATGAATTTGACCATAAGAGAGAAAAATTCAAACTGGAAGAAAACTAGGCGAAAAATAGAGTTCTTTGAGCAAAATTGGCACTTTTTCATCCTGTGTGTAACACCACTTTTTCTGTGCGTTTCGCTTTTTCCCAGCTGCATTTGGAGGCCTTCCCCTTCACCCAATTTGCTCCAAGTAGGGTTTTTGGAAAGGTTTTTCTGTTTAATTTCTAGAACAATTGGAATTTATGAATTTGGTACCCATTTTCCCTTCCAAAAATTAGTTCTCCCAACACTGCTTCCTGTGTGGCCAAAAAGTGGCAGAGAGGGCATTTTTGAGGTGTTTTTGACCCTTTTGGTGACCCAAAACTTGTCCAAATTTCCTTGTAATTTCTGGGTATTCATAATTTTTCATGAGAACTCCAAAAATGTAAATTTTTCCTCCAGAGGAGGTCCCTAGAAAAAGCGAACACCAGGTGGCGCTACGCACCTGCCGAAAAAGCTTGTGTTAAAAATTTCTATGCGTAGCACCACTGATTCTGTGCATAAAGTTGTTTTAAGATCAAGCTTTGGAGGCCTTCCTAGCGTCCAAATTTGGTGCACGATAGCTCTTTGGAAATATTATTGTGTATAATTTCCAACACAACTTGAATTTTTTAATTTTGAGTTCATTTGCTTTGTCAAAAGTCAAATATCCCAAGACTGGTCAACATGTGCAAAATGAGGCTACCTAAAGGAAGAGTGTTGTTGTAGTCAACTTTTAAAGGTCTTCCTCAACTCCAAATTGAGCTCATGATAGCTCATTGGAAAGCTCTTTGTGTTTAGTTATCATTTAACTCATCAAAAAAATCATCTGGCCAACCAAGATATGAGAAATATTGATTTTCCCAAGGTCACTTCAGAGGTGCATCAATTCTCCTGAGGCAATTGTATTTTTGATATTTCTATAAAACCATGACACCTGTATAAAAATTCAAGGATGTTTTTCTTTCTTGGACTATTTTGGAGAAAAACCTCTCTCACTGTTTCCAAATTCATGTTTTCTTGCTCAGAAACATCATTTGAGTAAAACCTATCTCGATGTGTTGAACAGGGGATTTGTCGAAATGAAGTGAAATGAATGGGATAAGGGCCTTATAAATTCTTAAGAAACTTTTGGGAAGTAGGGAGGGATGTTAGGAAACAAAGGAAAGTGGAATTTCAAATATTGAGTGAGGGGAAGAGGTCCAAAAGGGCAAAACACAGGCCTAGCCTAGAAAATTGCCAAATTATAGCAAGACACTAGGGTTTGTGGGAAAATGAGGAATTTAAGGGATATCAGTGATGAGAAAAGTTTAATAAGGTACATTAAGGATAGGGGAAGGTGTATGAACATCAGGACACAATTTTTTTTGATGATGTGACCATCCAAGAGAAATTACCTTCAAAACCCTAGGAGAGGGAAATGAACCTTACCTAGGCACAACTGAAGCATGAACAAGATGTAAAATGGCCCATTGGAACCTGAAATGATGATGAAAACCCTCTGAATGATGGTACACTCAGCTGAATGGTGACATGAACCTCTTGGGAAGAATCACTGACAGTTTCATCACCCCTCTCATATGTTGAATCTCTTTCCATGCTTGCAAATGTGGAGTGTAGAATGATGAGTATGCAGATTTTTTTTAAGTATAGGGTAATTGTTGTTTCTATTTTGGGGATAAAAGGGTTGAGTGATAGTATAAGTTCAAAGGAGGGTTTTGATGATGGCAGTAGAGTTAATAGGGTTTTAGGGAATGATAGGGTTTGAGAAATGAGAATTAGGGTTTGGGGAATAGTGGGAATTACGTATAGGGCTTAGGGTTTGGTGATTGGGGGTACGATGAGTGTCAATGGGAGAGGGAGAGAGGAAGGGAATAAGGGAAATTTGGTGTAGGGGGATGGGATGTGGGAAAATTATGCAAGGGAGTAAAAACAACAATAATGACAAAAACTACAAAACCCTAGACAGTTTTGTCAAGGCAACTTTGAAGCAATTAGGGTTTGATTTTTCACCATTCAAAACACCATCAAGGATGAAAAAACCTCTTACTATGGCAAATGGGAGGATGTACTTACTTGAATAGATGTTTTTTGCAAAATTTATAGGCTTGGAAAATCGATGGGATGAGTTTTGAGCTTGGATGACCAGTGCGTCGCGCCAACGCCTAGGTGCGTAGCGCCTGGCAGGTGCGCCGCGCTCATTCAAAACTATGTGTAAATCCTATGCCTGGTGCGTTGTGCCAGGCAGGTGCGCCGTGCCAATGCCAGGTGTGTCGCGCCAAGAGAAATCTTGAAACTTGCTGCAATTTCCCTCTATTCACCTCAAAACGCGATTTTATCCTTGTTCTCTCTCACTTTTAGCACAAATGAAGTCTTCAACACAAATGATCCCTTTATATACTTTTGACTTTAATTTTTCATTTAGAAAACCCACTTTCTAAAGTTTTCCTTTTCACTTTGTTCTTTAAAATCCTGTTTTGCAGTTTGGCTCTCTTTTTGTCATTTGATGGACTAATGCTTTGATTTTCTTGTCTCTTTTGGAGGAGTTGGAGTGCAGAAGTTTGGAAAGATGACCCAAGGCTGTGGATGATGCTTTAATACATATGAAAACAATAAAATTACATGAAATTTGTACATGAAATAGAAAAACCCTGTTTTCACCTCAAAACAGAGTTTTGAGGTAAAAACTCTTTATGGAGCAAATCATCAGTAGAATTTGTGATTTTATGAACTTATTGAACATCCTCATGTGACTGCTGGCCTGTTATTGAGCTTTTGAAGATCATGGTGGGAAACCCTAGACCTAATGAGACTTGAAAACCCTAAAAGTGGCTTTTGAAAATGTAAATGACAAAAATCACTGTAAATGACCTGAACTTATGAAAATAGGCCAGCAGGTAAAGACCATGAAGGAAATTTGATAATGAACCACTTCCATCGGTTGATCTATGACCTAATGGAATGAAACTGATTGGATGAGACACCTAAAATGCATGCAAAAAGAAAATTTGATCACTGATGGAGGGATGAAGATACCGACACTAACATGGGCGGTGATATAGAGAGACAAAGAAGGATAGATGGAGGGAGATATAGATATAGACGGAGGGGGGAGAGAAGGAAGAACATTTCTTGCACTAGACACATTGATTTTAGTGTAGATGGTGATTTCTAATCCTATTTTATTACTTGCACTAGATGCATTTATTTTAGTGTAGATGATAATTTCTAATGATATATGATTGCTTGCACTAGATGCATTTATTTCAGTGTAGATGATTTCTAATCATAATTGATTTATTGCACTAAATGCATAGATTTTAGTGTAGATGGTGGTTTCTAATCCTATTTGATTGCGTCCACTAGATGAATTGATTTCAATGTAGATGTTTATTTCTAATTATATTTGATTGCTTGCACTAGATGCATTGATTTCAATGTAAATGCTTTATAATCCTAATTTATTGCTTGCACTAAATGCATTGATTTCTAATCTTGTCTCATTGCTTGCACTAAATGTATTAATTCCAGTGTAGATGTTGGTTTCTAATCCTATTTTCTTACTTTCACTAGATGCATTGATTTGAGTGTAGATGGTGATTTCTAATCCTATTTGATTCCTTGTATTAGATGCATTGATTTCAATGTAGAAGTTGTTTTCTAATCTTATTTGATTGCTTGAATAGATGCATTAATTTCAGTGTAGATTTTGATTTATGATTTTATGTAATTGGATGTATGATGGTACATTAATTTTAAATTGATTGGATTAACAATGTGCATTGGTTTGAGTGTGAACACAAAAAATTATTGGCATTGTACATTAATTTTTGTGTTATAGTAATGCAACTTATTAATATTGGAGAGCAAGAGAGACAAGGTATGGTGCTTACTACAACAAATTGAGATAAATATTTAAATGGTTTATGATTTCAATTGTCCTTTTCATATAATCGATATGAAAAGATTGCAAAACTAACAAGGGTGACAATAAGAATAGTAGAAGAAATAGTTTGAGATTGATCACAATGAAGACTATTTGTAATTGATTGTATTCTTATTATTCACATTTTCTATCATTCAACACTATTACATTATCACTTTGCATTCAAAAATTTTATTTCATCATTAAAGTAATTAACAATATTTATCATCTCAACAAACTAAGGCGACTAAGAAAATTTCAAATTAAAATGACTAGATTAATCTCAGACATATTTAGCATATTTAAAATGATTATATTAATATTATATGTATTTGCAAGTTATTAATAAAATTGATTATATCTTCAATAGATTTACCTTAGCCATACACAACTGAAACCAGCCTAGATCCAAAATTTACTTTGGATCTATCAAGTCGAGAGGGATCAAATCTCTGGAGGTGCAAACCTTTCCTCTAGTTTTGCACTCCAAAAAGAGCTTTACACCTCGAGAGATTTGATCCCTCTCGGCGCTTGGTAGATCCAGAGTTAAGCTGGATCTAGAAAGGTTATATTAATTTTTAAAATGTAAAGTAAATATTATGGAAATTCATAAGTAGTGATATAAATATAACTTATATAAATATAATTTGCTCAATCATATAGGTTCCAATACCTAGTTTGGCGATGCTTCAAATTTGCCTAGAAAATATGGAAATTACTGCATGATTTTGTTAAAATATGGAAAAATTGACAAACTTATGATTTTGGGTGCTCATGGATGGTGTTGAATCTATTTCCATCATCAAAAATAGGATTCAAACATTCAATTGATGGTGTTGGACCTGCCAACATTGAGGGGATCTCCTCGGTATGAAGTCCCAACTAGACCTCACACAGTTTGGTGTAGCATTCCCATCTCGTATGATGGCCAAGTTGCCATTATCTTAAAGGTTTGCCTTAGCTCTTACTTGTTAGCACATGAGAGTGGTTTTCTTTGTCTTAAAACATCGAGGTTTGCATGACTAGTGAGTGCTTAATGTTACTTGCATCAAGGTTCTTTCACCAGAGAGGGAGAGGGTGGAAGTGAGTCTCAAGTTGAAAGGGAATAGTCCCAACTTTGTTAGAGACACACAACACAGCCGAACTTGCACAACTTCCAGTGGAGTAGTCCACATGGATGCAACAGTCACAAACACATAGTGAATGGATAGCACATACAACAACCACCAGAATAGTCCACATGAGTGTGACAATCGTTATAACAAGTTTATGAGAATGGTTATGTCGAGTGTCCGGTAGAATAGTCCATATAGGCGAGACAACGTTAACAACTTATACAACACATTTTTAAAAGCACATGTATTATAACAATTGAAATATTTCAACTCTCTTATACAAGTTAAAGCAAAAGTCATTACAAGCATCCAAATAATAGCCTTACAAACACATACAATACATGTGTGAAAACGTGCTGGCCTGTTATCAAACTTATGAATTAAGCGAAAGTTCTAAGACACATTGGTACACCATTACATCACAAACCCCAATCGCAAGGTGTTGGAGCCACGAATCGCTCCTCAAGGAAAGACTACAGAGTCCTAAGGCTATGTGGGAGGAGCCAAGGTGAAAATTATTTTTCATGTACCAATGAGGGATATATATAGCCAAGGGTGAAACTGACCCTTGTGACTATTCGAATTCCCTCACGATTGTTTGATTTACATGACTCTTTAAATTTACATGTGGGTGTCTTGGAATTCTACGTTAAATTACATTAATTACAACAGTATGGCCCATAGTAGTGATGTCATTGATATGACTCATGACATGACTTGACACGAAAATGATGGTATGTTCATGCTGATGTTGGTGTCCATGTCGACCTGCAGTGTTGTTGAGTGATGAATGTGCTCTTGCTATATCATAGCTTTACCTCTGCATGGCAAGGTGTGTGGAGTCTTCGATGGTCTTGGTGTTCACTTGATGTTGCACGTGCATGTCTCTCCTTCGCTTATACTTGGCATGCTCCATGTGTTCATCTCTTCACCAACAAGTCTCCTAGCATGCACTCCTTGTTCATCCCTTTCATCATCATGCCATGTCTCATCCATGTACTCGTATTTGCAATCACTCATGATGAGACAACATCAAATCCAAAAATCGCCTAGTCTACCATGATGCATTATCTTTCGTTTTCAGATTTAGGTGACCGGGAGAAAGGACAAGGCTCTGAAACTATGCAAAGAAAATTTTAGGGTGGGATGCAGGCTCTGGGCACTATCAAGGAAAATTGCGCAGAGGTCACTGGGAGGTTGAGATAGGCAGTCCGGATCAGTAGTGACTATCTGTGGGATCTAGTTCAACTGAAGGGTAGATCCACACAAATTTTCCTGGGAGGCAGTGCACGCAGTAAGGAGGATACTAGCATTGAAAACTATGCAGATTCTCGAGGGAGGCTAGTAGCAGGTTGTGGGATCTTGCTGGCCAAAACTGCCTAGAACTAGGAGGTTGGCTTGCAAAACATCTCTGTGCAGTTTTTGGGCTGAGCGGGGTGTCAGGCAATTGGGAGACAACCCATGAAAACTACACAGTTTTTAGGAGGAGCAACAGGTCAACTCACAAGGTGACTGGCTGACAGAACTGCACAAATTTGGGAGATAGTGTAGTGATAGGAAGTGGGTGTCTATCTTTCATGTCTGTGCAATTTCTTCAGTCACCGGAGTTGGGAATGGTGGTAGCTTCTATGCAATTTTTTGGAGGAGTGGAGCCTGGGGTCATTGCCAGATCAAACTCTCCAGTTGACCAACTAGAGGCTTGATAGCTTTGCTTGCGAGCAACACAGATTGAGATGGCTTGTTGAGAAACTTCAAAACTATTTTGGGTGAAAGTTAGTCAGGTCGACTCTAGGATTGCGTAGTGCAGACTGCTTGGGAGGCAGCCTCAAGGTTTGCACAATTTTGGGCAAGAGTATATGATCAATTAGGGCTGAGACTGCGTTGTGTAGCTCAGCGGAGGTCCCATTTTTGGAGGGTGGTCTGGTCGACAAAGTTTCAGGAAAATGACTAAGTGTGTGAGCGAGTGAACTTGTCCATATAGGACCTTACGAATACACACGACATGAATCGACGAAAAGACACCTCAAACCATCAAGACAACATACAGTCAGTGTCACTGACCAACAAGTGTGGGTGATAAGCACGACACTTGAGATAGATCGTTGAACAACCGCGACAACACTTGCGCGAAATTGCATGCAAATTCATGTGTGAGTACAACATATGCTTACATAGTGAATACAACTTATACACACGAAGACAGACTTTGTGCATAGCCAGAACATGGCTGCAAGTATGACATTGTGACCATCATGCTAAAAGATGTTCGGTGAACAATCAAGCGAGGATGGTGTAAATACTCAACAGGAGCTCATGGGATGATCCCAATGCTTAAAAACATCAACGAAAAACTAGGAAGGCTCTGAAATTGGATGCAGGCCAAACTTTTGGAGGGTGTTGTAGCCGCTACAACACTTGGAGACACACTGGTTGAATACCATCTTCTTCGTTTTGGTCCATTGATAGCACAGGGCCTTGGTCTATCAGGGCGTATTGAATTGATGTGCAGGTTACTTTGACTTTCCCACTTACCCCATGGATAGATATGGTTCACCTTTCTCCAACTCAGTCAAACACAACAACAGGTTTTAGCTTGATCACACTGTTTTGAAATCGCGAAGGGTAGTTTGGCTCACGAGTTAAAAAAAAATTAGAGAATAAGTTTTAATCGCTATTGTTGATCCACTACCAGCAGGCCTGGAAAGTACTGCGGTGGAGTCACACAAGAAAACACACATTGCTCCACTGCCAGAGAGCCTGGTTAGTAGCCCAGTGGAGTTGATTGCTTCACCTCTCCGTGAAGGAAGCCTTTCTCTTCTTTCACCTTTTTATTTTAAAAGAGGACTGTGCATAGGCACTTATTAATTTTTTGGGGCGAAAGAGGGATCGTGGCTTATTGAGAGTAGAAGAGGTTTTCCTTTCAGAGAAGCATGGAAGACCTATGACATAGGTTAGCTCATTTAGATTTCCCCTCCTCTATTTCTACTAGTTGTATGAGTTTGAATACACAAAGTAGAAGGCTGAGTACAAGCATGGGGTTTCTGAGTGTGGAAACAGGTTCATGTTTGGACGCAATTTTCCCTTGCAGATGACTCATATTTTCCGTCAATACTTCATTGACCGAAGGGTATAATGAAGCACAGAGAAGATGGACACAGGATTGGCCAAGTGTTGTAGTGTCACAAGACTCTTTGGATCTTAGCCATATACTCATTCAAAAGGCAGAACTCCATAGAGGGCATCACTTATTTGCAAAACTAAAAGTAGCATGATACTAAGCAAAAAACAAACAACAAAAAATGAAACAAAAATAGTAAGCAAAGTGAAAAAAAAACAAGCAATAAACATACTATGTACATGGCGCGGGGCACAGCTCTGACTTACTGAAAATAGTGTTAGAGATCTTGGCCATTGGCAGGAAGGTTGTCAATCCTCTCGTCAAATGATTGCAGATGGTACGTGTGTGGGCCAAGCTTCTCATGGACAGTGTACATACCAATTCATAGGGACTGGAACTTCGTATGTTTGCCTTTGTCTTCATGGGGTCTGTCCCATTTCAAGACTAAGTCACCCACATCGAAGTTAGCGTTCCCTGCAGACTTCTTATCGAACCATCTCTTGATACGGTTCTAGTGGAGTGTGAATTTTTCTTTTTTCTTTCATCCTTTCTTCCTGCATCTTGTCAAGTGTATCCATCCTATGTTGAACTCACAGACAATGCTTTCCTTGGGATTCTTGGGATAATTGGAGTGCAGGAAACTAGATGTTTTGTAGTAGGATGGCTTCTTTCCCATAAACCTGGAAGTATGGTGAAGTGTTTAGAGAGGGTTTGGGTGTTACGCGGTCAACCCATAAGGAATTCTTCAAGGAAGAGTGCTAGTTACACTGTTCAGAGTAAATGGTATTCTCGATTGTATGGATAACGTTTTTCTTTGTGCATTCCGCGAGACCATTTCCCTGTGGGTAGTAGTTAGATGAGTGTTTCGGCACAATACCATATTGCAATGAAAAATCATAAAGCTTTAAAGATGAAAAGTAAGTTTCATTTTCAAACACAAGTGAAATTGGAACACAAAAGCGTGAAATGGTGTTCTGTTGGAGGAAGTTGATGACTTCCTGGTCATTCACTTGCTTGAGCATAACTGCTTTTGTCCACCACGTGAAGTAATCAGTAGATGTCAAGATGTAGTGGTGTTGTTTTGACGAATGTGGAAAAAATTCCCCAATGATGTCCAGGCCCCATTGTTGGAAGGGTTCGTTCACTGCATGTTGGCTTGTAGGGGCCTGACCGAGGTTCAGGGGTGATTTAGACAAACAAACCTCAGTACTACTAGCCCTTTCGACAATAGTCCGCAGAGCGCAGACTAAGGCCTCACCTGAAGTAGTATGGCAGGGTGCTAGAACCAATTTTCCGCACCTTGGGGATGTCTGATGAGCTCTGGCAGTCTGTGATTTGACCCTGCGGACATGTCACTACGCGCATCTATTAGTCCCTCGCAACCTGTGATGTTGCCTTCGCGCAGCCCTAATCGGGGCGAGATCCATATTATTACCCAAGCTCCTTATTATTAACTTGTTATTATCTGATTACTTAACTTATCTTTGTAAGTCTAGTGATAATTAACAGTATATCCAACATTCATATAAGTGCGCGCGATAAATAAAATGGTATAAATGCATAGAAGATCATACAAAACCAGATACACAATATCTAGAATCAAACTTCTCTTTATTACTCTTCTTCTTGGGTTACAGACTCAACTTCACCTTATACACTCAGCTGCAGGGGTCCGCGCACTCAACTGCAGACTCTACTAGGCCTCTGCACACTCAGCTTCAGAGCCTCTTCCTACTACTACGAAAAAAAACACTTAGACTCTTACTCTATGCTCTAACTATTTGTATTCGTCTATCTCCTTCTTCGCTATCTATACAACTTAGAGCCTCGCTCTATTTATACAATCCCATGGTTTGCAGACCATGGGTAGGTCGACATGACATTACATTATATTACAAAAAATAGGGCGGACAACCCTATGACTCAACCTATACTTTGTGCTATGCTCCTGCAATACGCGAAGTCTTACAATACATTTGACCAAAACTTGGGCTTTGAGCCCCAAAACATGTTGTGGGGGGATCCGATGCCCAACAGGCCCCCAACACAAACATCGTGACTCATCCCCGAGTCACTCAGTTGGCACAACAATCTTGGCACAGAGTCCCTCAAACTGGTCCCGCGCTGCTCGGAGGTCCGCAGCGCACTGGTCTACGGTTTGTTGGACCTGCTGCATGCGCTCTTTGTTTGGTCAATTTAGTGATGTCTAAATTGCAACTTTTAAATGTCAACCTGGGGCTCGTAAGCTGATGAAGTGAGGTGTACTGTATGTACTTAGGCAACTGTTTCTTAAGCTTTTGTCGTTTTTAACTTTTTAAGT
>APFE031608076.1:0-10611 GCA_000404065.3 Pinus taeda
GTGTAGTCGGATGCTGCTGCTCAAAGCCCAATTCTGATAGGATCTGACAAAGCCACAAGGCTTCCTTACTAGCTTCCATGGCACCACGATACTCTGCTTCTGCTGACGAAAGAGAAAATGGCAGCCTGTTTCTTACAAGCCCATGTAATAGGTCCTGAACCAAGAGTGAAGACATAACCGGCAGTAGACTTCCGATCATCAGGGTCACCAGCCCAATCAGAATCAGTGAAACCAACTAATAGAGGAGTTGCTTTGGCACTGTAATGAATCCCAAACTATATTGTACCTCGAACATAACGAAGTATTCTTTTAGCTGCTTTCCAATGGATTTCACGGGGGTTTTGCAAAAAACGAGCAACAAGGCCAACAGCAAAGGAAAGGTCAGGACGAGTATGGGTTAAATACAAGAGTTTTCCTACAAGTTGACGGTATAAGGTAGCATCAACTTCAGGAGAAGTACAAGAGACTGAAAGTTTGACTCCAGACTGAAAGGGAGAAGGAGCTGGCTTACAATCTTCCATGTGAAAATGACGAAGAATATCACAAGCAGACTTGGACTGGGAAAGGGAATACCCTCCTTGGATTGCAAGACTTGAAGACCGAGAAAATAGTGTAAGTGTCCTAAGTCTGTCATTTCAAATTTATTTTTAAGGCTGGACTTCACATGGTTTATAAGGTTGGGATCACTACTAGTAAGAATAAGATCATCAACATAAAGAACAAGGATAATAAGAGAGTTTCCCACTTTCTTGGTGTAGACAGTATTGTCAGAATAACACCTAGAAAAGCCAGATTCTAAAAGAAAGCTATCCATTTTGGCATACCAAGCCCGAGGAGCTTGCTTGAGACCATAAAGAGATTTCTTAAGTCGACATACAAGGCTGGAGTCTGTTTGGATGAAGCCAATGGGTTGTTCCATATAGATTTCTTCATGCAAGTCCCCATGCAAGAAGGCAGATTTAACATCCATCTGATGGACTTCCCATTTTAAAGAGGCAGCAAGGGAAAGAACAAGGCGGATAGAGTTCATTTTGGCACAAGGGGAGAAGGTGTCAGTGTAGTCAATGCCTTCAACCTGTGAAAAGCCCTTAGCAACAAGACGAGCTTTATGTTTATCAACTTTCCCATCTGGTCCATACTTGGTTCTGTAACCCATTTACATCTAACAAGTTTGCGTCCCTTTGGTAGAGGAACAAGATCCCATGTATCATTTGCCAACAATGAATGATATTCTTCATTCATAGCTACTTTCCAATGTGGATGGCCTGAAGCTTCTGCAAAAGTGTCAGGATCATGATTTACTGGAGCTTGAGCCAGTAAAGAAGAGGCTCTTTCAAACTGAGAACGTGTACGTCGCTGATCTGTAGGATCACCCGCAAGATCACCTGCTGCATCCCGAGTAGCACGGACCCATCTTGGAAGTTGAGGATCCTGAGAAGGTGGGGGAGGATTGTCATCCTCACTTTCATCATCTGAAGAAGAAATGTTTTCAAAAGTAGAAGAGATAGGAAGAGGTGGCACATCCGCCGGACTAGGCTCGCAGGCCGATTTATTTTCATCAATTTTTACATCTCTTCTAATGATAACATTTTTGGACTTAAATGGAATAAGTCTATAACCTTTTACATCTTCAGAATATCCAACAAAAGTACATTTCTCACTCTTAGGTTCTAAAGCTTTATGCTTTTCATCTGGAATATGGGCCCATGCTTCACTTCCAAAAATACGAAAGTGACTTACATCTGGTTTAATGGAACTCCAAGCTTCTTCTGGAGTGATATTCTTTAGAACCTTAGTAGGAGTGCGATTTATTATATAATTTGCACAATTAATTGCTTCGGCCCAAAAACTAAGACTGAGTCCTTTAGATTGCAGCATACAGTTAGCCATTTCCTTTAAGGTGCGATTTTTCCTTTCAGCTACACCATTTTGTTGTGGAGTGTATGGAACAGTATGTTGCATTTGAATTCCATTTTCGGTGCAAAAGTTGATGAATGTGTTTTTAACATATTCTCCACCATTATCAGTTCTTAGCTTACGAATTTGATGTCCAGATTGTTTTTCAACAAAGGCTTTGAAGGCCAAAAATGTGTTAAATACTTCGCTCTTGAGTTTTAAGAAGTATACCCAAGTGCGTCTGGAGAAATCATCAATGAAAGTTAAGAAATACTTGCAGCCAGAGAATGAAGCAACAAGAAGTGGACCACATAAATCACTGTGCACAAACTGTAAAGGGGCTGAGGCGTGCCAAGAGGCACGTTTTTCAAAACTGTCCCGATGATGTTTTCCGAGTACACATCCGGAACAAACACCATCTCTGCAAGATACCATAGGAAGACCTGTCACCATATTTTCTTTACAAAGATGCTGAAGGGAGCGATAGTTTAAGTGACCAAATCGCTCATGCCAAAGTTTGCTCACTTCATCATTATGAGCAACAAATACCGATGGAAGATTTGATGACCCAAAGTTGTGAAACTTATACAACCTTGTGGAATCATCAGTAATACCAGTAGCTAGAATCTATTTAGGATCTCTTAGATCCTTGATTACAACATCATGAGGTGAAAATTCAACAATTTTACCTTCACCTGAATGAGTTATCTGATATACAGATAGAAGGTTGCCGGATAAGGTGGAACACATAATACATCATTAAACTGACCATTGTCTAGATGAACAGTTCCAGTCCCTAAAACATTAAGAGATCTATCATCACCAACATATATTTTTTGGTGTTACAATCATGTAAAGAAGAAACATGGCTTTGTTTTTGGCCATGTGATAAGAGGCTCCAGAATCAATGAGCCACTCATGAGAATGAGAAGAAGAAGATACATTTAATGCATAACCAGACTGAAATGATTGACAACGACATGCAGAAAGTGCCATTCCTGAAGATGAAGTTGAAGTTGAAGTAGAAGAATGCTCCACATGGATGTTATGTTTCTTCATTGCGGCTTCCAAGGCTTCCATCTGCTTAAAGCATTTAGATTCTAAGTGGCCATCTCGATTACAAAAGTTACAATGTCTATCAGTCTTCTTCCATTTGTTTTTATTGGTCTTATCATTTTGCTGAAATGATCTTTCATTTTGAGACTGAGTTTGCTTAGGACCCTTGTTTGGTTTAAGACCATTCTTTTAGGATATGACTTCTTAGGATTCTTTAAATTTGGTTGCTGCTGGGCGGCTAACGCTTTCTTGGAAGAGTTTCCAAGATTAAGAAGACCAAGGTGTAAGAGTTTTTCTTGTTCTCTTATTAAAGAATCACAAAAAGAGTCAAGGAAGGGGCCTTGTAGTCTTTTCCTTGACAAATGAAAGCTTCCCTTGTAGAATGGAAGGTGGAAACAAATACAGAGTAGGCTGGTCCCAACTTAGTAAGGATGGAATAAATAAGGTTACTATCTTCTTTCTTAACCTTAAAACCTTCCAAGAGATATCTAAGGGTCTTGAATTTGGACAAGAAATCTTCAATGCAAGAAAAATTATTAGGATCCAATGTAAGCAATTCATTTTCAAGTTGATGGGCTCTAATTTCATTTTTAATCCCAAAAACTTTAGTGATTTGTTCCAATGCTTCATGAGGAGTACCAAGTTCTGCAATATGGAATCTAAGATCAGGAGAAATAGACATCCCTATCAAACCACGTGCTTGATCTTGTCTATTTTCCCATTTTGCAACCTTGTCTTCATCTTTTGGTTTCTTCTCTTGGCCCGTGGCTATTCTGTAGAGACCTTTACTTCTTAGTAAATCTTCCATGTAGGATACCCATTGGAAGTAGTTAGTGCTGTCAAGAATGACTTGGCATGGACTTTCCATTTTTTTTTTTTAAACTGAAGCTGAAGATGCTCAAAGTAAGTGTTCCAATGGATAGATCTCAAAAAATCAGGCTGTTTTAAAAAAAACAGCTCCGAAAAAGGTTTCCAGATGAAGAAGTTATGGCTTTTTGAAAAAAACTTGTTGAAGTTGTCGGCAAAGTGCGCAAATGTGCGGGAATGAAAAAAAACGCCCCCACAAAATGGAGATTTGAACCCAAGAACTCTACTCTCTTAAAATAGCTTTGAACCAATTGATCTATACAAAAAATTTGAGAGAGAGAGGGGGGGCTTTGGGTTGCGTGCTTGCCTTGAGAAACCTCTTTTTCCCTACAAAACACAAAACACAAAACCCAACACGGACATGCAAGAAAAACGAACCTTATGGCTCGAAGTTAGCTTTACCCAAAAAACTAAATATTTAAAAAAAATTGAACCTTGTGGCTCAAAGTTAGCTTTAGCCGAAAAACTAAAATATTTTCTCAATGTTCTGATTTTCCCGAGATACACTACAGGTGCAGGGAAAAGAGCATACCGCATGAAAAAGAATCCTTCCTTTCCTGTCTCTGATTTGCCCAAGATCGCACAGAGTCGCAGGGCAAAGAGCATACGCAGAAATGAAGGGTATAGATCCGGTTAAAAAAAAACTAAATAAACCGAAACCGAAATAAGCAGAGAGAAATAACAGTAAACTGCAAATAAAGACTGTATACCTCCAGATCTTAAAAATGACGCAGATAGGGCTACCGGAAACCTTTTCGCGTGAAACGAAAGGTGTTCCTCACTGGAACAGATGCTCCGAACACAACAGAGCAGTCCTCTTGACCCGAAAGCAGTCAGAAACAGTAGATCTAGGAAACGATAGCCGCATGCAGTTCTACCGGCTTCAGATTTTGATCACCAACGGACGCGGCCCTCAAATAGCTCTGATACCATGTAGGAATTTACAGGGTAAGTTCCTCAGACAGAACACCAAAAGGACACCGCTCACAAACAGATCACAGATCAATACACCAGTATTTTGACGTGGTTAAAACCCTCAGAGAGGGAAACAGTCCACGGCCTGCGCCAACGTGGCTACTACAGGCAATTTATTAATAAAAGAATGAAAATTTACATAAGCTTCTCTCATGCACGGTTAACCTACAAATGACCCTCCATGCGCTTTAAATAGAATTCATGGACCAATCGGGTGTCAAGCCACGGATCAAGTGTCGGTAATACCGAGGAGAGAATGAACCGTCGGATCACTACATATCGTGACCGTCGGATTGTAAGTTACAAAATGTACAACGGTAAAGAAACACACTTTACCTAACTCTATACCTAACTCTATACTAGACCAAGTTGAACTTAACTATTTCCTATGTGTCGGAATATCCTAACAGCACGTGCCAAAGCCGTTGTCGTATTGGTTTGACATCTGGATACATCTTAATTTCATGTTCAACTATGCTCGAGTCAATGCCTGGCATTTCTTCATATGACCATGCAAAGACATCTCTTAACTTGCGAAAGAGAGCGTGATATATTTCTAGTTCTGAAGGAGAACAAGATTTGACGACATAAATATTCTCTACAACATCTGGTTTGGTCTACATATTGATGGTGATAGTCTCTTCAATATTGAACAAGTTTCGCTCGCAATCCACTGTATTTACAGTATTTGATAGGAAATCAAAAACTAAAGTATGATCAAGGTCATTGGCACAATCTTCTTTGTAATTTTGAAGATGGGAACGATGGTGGTAATCTTCCCATGGTGCCCCATCAATCATCATTGACTGAACAATTCCTTCGTCTGTAGAATGTACATGCAACCAAGAATCTGAAGAGGTACCATATTCCTTAGACCTATCTATCCAAACGCTTAATGAGCGTTGATTTGGGTTCGCCTCCCATGCCGAAAACATTGATTGCTACAATATTTCTATTGAGCTTGGAGGCAAAGCCTCGCGATGATCCATGCTAACATCGTGATCAGATGTTTTCGGAATGGAAGACACCATATTGCAGGTTCCCACCATGGCCACTTCCGCTAGATTGTTTGGAGGCGATAGGGCAAAAGTACCCATCAATGTCGGGTCTTTTAGTAGGCCTACTCCAATATTTTGAAGCAACTGAGAGTTCCCGTGGATCATCAAAATGCTTCCCGTAACTTGTTAACTGTTGGGGAGGAATGTTTGTTGGTCGACGATTGTAACTCCTTCTTGGAAAGGAAATGCAATATTTCTAAAGTAAGTCGACACAACATCATCCATAGCATATATCCAAGGCCTTCCCAGTAGGATGTTGTAATCGAGGTTTCCATCGATAACTTCAACATCAATTTCTACTGTTTTTCCCCCCAGTTCGACTTGCAAGTTACTTAAAATCCCGTATGGAGTGTATGTTCGTCCATCAAATGCTTTCAATGTTTTCTATGATCGCGACAAGGGTGGTGAACATGTTGTTTTCCAGTGACTCATCGACATAATACATGTAGATGCTCCCTCATCAATAATTGTTCGATGAATGGTTTTGTTAAGGGATTTCACTTGAATAAGGAAAGCGAGTTGAGATGGTAACTGTGGGTCATATCCTTTATGATTAAAGGCCACAAGATTGGAATCCGTTGGGTCAATCCCACCTATTGTTGATAATAGAGCCTACTTCTGGGAGGGGAAATTTTGTAGTACCTCAAGTGTCGACATAGCGGATCGCGATTGGGCCAGGTCCTCTACTATATTATAATTTTGTGCTACTCTGGCACGAGGATTAAATGTCAATTTCTGTACTACTCCCTTTGGCGGCTTTATCGTTAGCTCAGGAATGATGGGTGGCACAACTTCGGTCGAAGTTGTTGTCGAACTACTAGGTTGATCAATAGCCTTATTGTTCGACAGTTGTGGATTCTCGTAATCTTTATTCCTTCTCGATATAAAAGCATCATTTTGTTGTTTTGAAATGGACAACATGAGCACTTGGGATGGGGAAGCATTGTCACTAGCAACCACATTGGTTCCTGGATTTGAAAATGGATCAGTCAATACTGCTGAGGTTTTTGAATTCTTTAAGAGTTTCCTAAGCTCAGCTTTATGTGGACAATCTTTTGTTTAATAATCCTCATCGCATATAAAGCATGGATGATTTGGTTTCCTTTCTCCAGAAGGGTTTGTAGAAGATTTTTCAGGAGATGACTCCTCCTGTTTCTTCTTTTTCCCTTTCTTTTTCTTCTTTCCCTCTGGTTGCTTCGGTTCTTTGCCTTTGTCAGTTGACACGGCATTTACCTCCGAGGCGAGAAGTTATTCATTTGCATTTTGATTGGAAACCATACGAGCTTTCCTCGATGTAGCCTTTACGGTTTTCGTGCTAGTCGTACCTATCACACCATTGTCGGCATGAGAGTCTTTGTTTGATTTAGGAGGAGGAGGAACAGAAAACTTTGGTCTAGGAGCATCAGGGATTTTGTCATAGAGCATGTCAGATTGAGTATAGATCAAGTCTATATATTGCGCACGAGCAATGACTTTCTCTTCAGTGACGACCCCTCCCTTTGCCACATATTCTGTGATAGAAGGTAATAATGACTTAATAAACCATTCAGCTAGCAGTTGATCAGGAACATATGTTTTTACCATTCTACGATGACGTCGCCACTCATGAATATGATCAGATATGTGAGTGGCTATCATTTGTTTGAAATTGGTAAGAAGCTTTGTTCCTGTTTCGTACCTTATTGGTAACTGAAAATGGGTTAAAAAAGGTTGTGGCAAGGGCGCTAAAGTTATCAAATGAAGCTCTAGGAAATTCAATGTACCATTTTGCTACCAAACCAGTTAACGTTCGTTGAAAAAGGTGAAGCCTAATCGAATCATCATTTAGAGTGTTTGATGAACACCATAGATGAAAGGTCATCACATGATTCGACGGGTCTTCACCCGGATTTCCATTAAATTTAGGAATATCTGACGAAATTTTATGAGGAATCGTCGGCCACCAAGGGGCATAAGCAATTGGATCGTTTGTTAGCTGATTTAGGTCCGGTAACTCTAAATTCGCCATGAAGGGCAACTGTTGATTTAGGTTCGGCGAAGCATACCCAGGATAAGATGGGATTGCCTGAGCAGTGGGTCTTTGCATACCAGCATAATGCATTTGATGTTGATAAATTTGGTAAGGCTCATGGGCATAACCATTTTGATATGATTGTTGTTGACCGTTTTGAATATACGACTGCCCATTACTCGCAAAGACATGTTGCTCAGATCCTTGGTAAGCTTGTTGGAATTGTGGTTGTTGATATTGCACCAGCCATGGTTGTGAAACCATTTGCTGTTGTACAATATTGGCTATTTGACCAAGATGAGGGGTAATAGTACCTGTTTGAACCTAGGTCGCTCCGGTTAGGGAGCCACTAATCGATGATTGCGGCTACGTCATGGAGATAGGAGGTTGTTGTATTACGACCTAAGAAACTTGAGGTTGGCATACAATAGGCAATTCTTGTACTTGCGACACTGTCACAATGGCCGGTTTAGTGGGGATATTCAACACAGGTAGGCTTTATTACATTGAGTATACAACTCTTGGTTGTTGAGGCATTATTGGCACCCAACCGCTGGATGTAATTCCAGCATGACCTGAAATCTGTTGTGAACTCACATATGGTTGTTCTCCCAGAGGAAACAATGAAAGGGCATACTACCCCCCATATGGTGGCAATCTAGTGCTCAAAGGGATGATTGGCCTTTGGGTACCGGATTGCCCAAATTGATACTGTTGCGAAGGATCAATTTGCTGAGACTCAACATAAGAGATTCCAGCTATTATTCTGGATGAACAAATAGGTAAAGACCATATTGTCGAAACGGTCCCTGGATGGACCCCATCTAGCGGTTGAGATCTAGTTGGGACAGATGGTACACCAGCGAACATTGTTCGAGTAGCAGCAGGAGGTTTTGTTGCTGCTGCGTCAGATGAGACAGTCCTAGATGTCAACGGTTGTTTAGACATATCTAGTCTACCCAAAAGATTTCCTAGTGATTCTACAGGAACTTGTGATGAAGGGAGACTAACTTCTGATGAAGAAGGATATAGGGTGATCCCGGCTCCAAAATGCAATGGAGTACTAGATGGAGGATCCTCCACAATCTCTTCTATAGCAATCAATCAAAGTGGGAGAGGGAGACCATCAGGTCCATAAAATATTTCTGGTGCCAAAGAAGGTATAGACTCTGCAGCGACAGTTGTTGGAGGGGTAACACATTTCGAATCGGCTGCAGATGGAGCCGATTCAGGAATAGAAGTGTTTACCATTACACTAGGATCAGTTCTAATGTCCTCTTGTGGCCGCGGAACTTCTTCTGTAAAGGCAGGGATACCAGAAATGGTTGGAGTAACTGGAGTCCCTCAAGATGTTGGAACACAAGTTCCAAGTAAACCAGGGGACTTTGACCCAGTTAAATGAGTTCGCTTTGTCTGAAATAGTTTCATTTCTGGAGTCAAAGACGGTTGACTCATTAATCTCCACAAACGACGGGGCTTCGATTGACTTTCTTCCACGATTGCGGATTACTCGATCAACTCAAAATAAAGGGGAAAAAGTTATTCCGAATTAAATGAATTTTAGACGCTTTGACACAACTTGCTTTTTCAATTTTTAAGAGTCAAGAAAAATCTAAAGATGACTCTAGTTGCCTTCGATTTTTAATGAGCCTGAAGTGACAAGTGCTCAGATGGACCTTTTCCTTTAAGGAGTTTGAAAAGGAATGAAAGAGACTACTCTGGAAATCTAGACAGAGGGATTACCAAACCAATCGCAAAATTACATAATACTTTTACAGTACGGCAGTCAATCTTCCCAAATGTTGTGTTCAGTGCATTGCTATCGATAGGGCGGCAGACACAGCTTCCTAAGGATAAAGGATATAACCTATTGTGGTCTCCCAATATATACTCGACAGTACATGGGAGCACAAGTCCGTACTAGCACTTGTCGTCTCAAAGAGGATGAATCACCAAACCTACAATCAAAGCGATAGTTACCAAGCTTTACGATGCCAGAATACGTCTCTAGCATAGACTTCTAAATGTTGTGCGTTAGGTTCCAAAGCGTATATATGTTCATTGAATTCATTTTACAGTTGATCTTTCTTAAGAATTTTGCCTTTCAGGTTCATCGTGTGATGTAGATATACAATTCCTAAAATGCAATCTAAGATGGTAAACAATCATTTAATCTTTTTTTTGCAATGAAAATCCTAGCTACTAAGGAAAGAGAAGCAGGATTCTTTCAACATAGAGCAGAGAGCACACACTAAATGCACTGTCCTAAATCAAAATCAACAAGCAGTCTAAATGCAAATTCACATGCATGTATTTGTTTTCGCTTTCTTAATGTGTGAATGGCAAAAAGAATGCTAAGTACAAATCTTAATCGTTTCAAGCGACAGTACTAACTATTTTCTCTTCAAAAGATGAAAGGAAGATAATGATGACACTTTGTGATTTTGAATTGAAAATTGCTTTTGACACTTGAAAAACTATTAATTCAAATCAAATACAAGAGTAACAGTGTAATCGACCATCAAGAATAGTAGGATTTTTTTCTTTGATAGAAAACGACACTTGCGACACTTCCAAATCAAAAGATAACAGTTTGATTACGCTACTTCTTTGTAAAGGAGAACCGTAAATGGTGAAAAATACATAAAAACATTTACAGTTCTTTGTACTATGGAGGTTGAATCATGCAAAGGAAGGGAGTTTCCACAGTGGTATACTGATCATAGACAACAAAACTCCTGAATAAAG
>APFE031608079.1:3128-13584 GCA_000404065.3 Pinus taeda
CTTCTCCTTAATAAATGTGAGGGTACATTGGGTAATGTGAAATGAATACATAGATTTTGAAATAATGGAAGGAGACCAAATTCTACCCAATATTCAATTTGAGAAGGTAAGTGGAGAATTTAAATAATGGAAATCATGAATTTTATATTAGACCTATATTTCTCAATATTTTTAGATAATGTAAAAATTGACAAAATTTGTAGGATAAGATTTAAGTGGGGCATTACATACACCCCTCCTTCAGAAAACTTCGTCCCGAAGTTAGAATGAAAAGATGCAAGGAGTTTGAAAGCATAGCAACCAGAGAGAGTTATAGCAATAAAATCGGATAAGTCCGACAATGACATTTCTTCCCATCAAGAGTCTCCAAATGATCTATATCCTCCTATCCACCCAGGCCTACTTCCTTTCCCACCCTATCCGTCCTCTGCTGCATTATCAGTAGCAACGACCATACTAACCACTGATAAAACTGACATGGTGGGAGTATCAAATACAATGACCTAACTTCCCCAACAGGCAACTAGAAATCGTCATCACACGTCTAGGGGAGCTTGTCCACCACTGCCCTCCCACGATTCCAGGTTTCGGAGGATTCACGGTGGGAAATGCCTCCACCCCTCCTGCAGAACTAGGGTCAATACCCTAATACAGACCACACTACAGAGCTGGTTGGACTTGTCATCGAATAATCCAGTCAGATCATCTTGCCACCTGTCATTTGCATTTTACTCATGTCATAAGAGTGTATATCAAGTAGATACCAAATGTAATAGAACAATGTGCATTATACCTTCCACACGAGATGTCTCGACCTTCCCTTAATGGAAGAGTAGCTCTTGGCTATCATATAGTTCTTTCCCCCTGCGGGTTAGCTCTCATTCATGCATTTATATAACAACAAGACGTATAATCATCACATTATTAAGTCTAGTATCCACATGTCAATTTGTAGTTCATACTGGAAACAATCATAATTTCACTACATCATTCATTAGATAAATCATATCCACTTAAGCCATACATGAAACAACAATAGCTCTGATAAGTCATGTATTAGATAAATCATCACCAAGTAAGTCATACATCAAATGTTTCCATCATCAAAATCAAACCTAAGTAGTTTCACATGTTCAACCAAATGCATCAATATTACACAATGTTCATAAATAAATAATATGGAACTGCAACATAAAACCTTAACATAGATAATTGTCTATGTCCAAAATGGGCATCATAAACGCTCATGTGACATCCTTGTGGAACTCCTCGAATCAATTAGAGTTGAAATAGATTCAACTGTCTATCATGGAAAATGGCATTTGAACCTAGATATGTTATAAGGTGGTAACAAAACCAAAATAATGGCAAGCAACAGATTAGTGCACTATCAATTCCACTAGAAGGTGCTAGTATAAGTTTCATGCATATAGTTTATTTAAAACCTTAGTGAATATAAAAGTCCCACTCTTCCAATTTGATGGTTTTTCATCTTCCAAACCGATTAGTTAATCTTGAAAATAAAAGATTCAAAACTTCAGAACTGTTTCCAACATGATTTTCATATTTTATTTTTTTGTAAATTGAGATAAATGTCCCCTAAATGTCAAAGGTTCAAATTTATTATATATTTAGTCATTGTTTACTAGTACTAAAACAATTTCATGATATATAATGCAACTCACTATATGACCAGACAAATGAGAAATAATTAAATGAATAGAATAATTTCCCTTGCCCTGTTGCTATTAGTATTTCACTTCTAAATGGCACCACATCTCTAAAGATGCCTACTCCTTTCACAAGTGGCTAGTGACCACAAAAGTTGTGAAGAAATTTGAGGGTCCTTTTATCCAAAACTAGAGACACATTATTTTTCACGACATTTTTATTCAACACTAGAATAAGGGTAAAAGTGTATCCTAATATTTTCACTAGTCTTTTATTGACTAAATAAGCTTCCATTCTAAAATCCCAAATTCTCTATGAATTGATCTTCTCATTTAATTTAAGATCATTAAAAATAATTATCACAGTAAGCCTTACACAAGTCCATGGTATTCAATCTATGTTTTCCCTAGAAAATTCTACCACCCATAGAATAATCATTAACGGGACACATAGGATATTTCAACACATCCTAATCTGAATTCCCATGCTTCCTAGTCGTTTACTTCTCAAACTCGAGATGTGTTATTATGACTTCATCGACGAAGAATGACAAATATACAATATGAAGGATAATCCTACTATCCGAATGGAAAATCTATTGTATCTTAAATAAGAATAATGATACTCTGCTATCAACAGAATTAAAAACCACCCTCGTATGTAAAATATAACTGACTACATCCTTTATATTAGGACACATTTTGGGTATAATTTACTGGCTCAAAAACTACAATTTTCAGTGCAAATATTGTTCACACCATCCATATATTTAATAGACATTGAGGTGGGCAACAAACAAGACCTCAGGTATAGATTAGTGGGAACAAAACTACAATTTTCAATGTAAATATAGTTCACATCATTCTTCAATCATAATTCTAAGACCATTTCAGAGTTTGTTCAAAACGTTCAAGTGACACATCCTTCAGCCAGATTTTAACCATTGTGATGTGGCAAACTTAACTATACAATTAATGAACTTGGACTGCATGTTGAAATAGAACAACTATAGCTTCAAACAAATCATCATAGCTTGACCATAGATCCCTCTGAATGTCATGAAAGTGACCTTGCCCATAACCATTGATCTATCCACAACTTGCTAACTCTCCTATCATTAATTCTTTGGTTCATGTGCCAAAGTCACCCAATCATAATCATATATTTTCCATGCATATTCTTAGATAACAGAGATATAACGAATCATCGGAGTCATTGGATCAATATCCTTCATCAATTTTCTCATTTTAAGATGAGACAATATCACGCTACAATTGTATCAACAAACTTCCAATCACCAAATCCCAACAATACACATGCACGGGAAATCTCTCTCACATGCTCTTCCTGTTTAACAACAACTTCTAAACAATAATATATTCAACTGACAAACATCAATAGCAGTATCATACCTACATCAATAGTACCTTTATATTACTGATGTCACAAGTACTTCTGACTGTTTGAAGATACTAAGAGACTTCGATCTGAATTTTGCCTTGGAATGATCTGCTCTATTCCTTTTGAATTGTTCGCTTCGAGTCTAATTATGCTAAGGTGTCTTATGCAACATTGGTTCAAAGTTCTAACCCTTATTAGCACTATTCCTAACATTCTCTACTACACTCTAGATAGTCCAAAGAGGACCCAAGCAATAGATCAATTCAAGTTATGCCAAGTTACTTCTTAGCCACAAGTTTAAACTTTAGAACATGTTATCCTAGGCTAGATCACTGGTTAAAAACACTGTCGATGCTCTGTTTAAGCGTTGTGTGCATTTTACCTGCCTACCAACACTTCATTTCTATTTGTTGGGTTAGTGTTTTCCATGTAAACTGCAACAACTAAATTTCTCCCTGAACGCACATCTGGTCAACCTACAACAGTAATTATTCATTCATGGCTTTGCAGGTCCACTATATGGGTTTGAATGTAGTGCAATAGCATGATACAGGCTACAACCATAGATTCTCAAGCTAGTGCACTTTGGCATACATTATAGCCACCACATGCTGATGTAAATATTTCATAACGATCTTGCAATTAGAAAACATTAACTGGAAGGAAAGCGACTTCATACAACCATTTAAAATTATGTTTATAAATGCATACAAGTTGTTCTTTTGTGCTTTGTTGATTAACTACAGCCTGTGTACATTGATCAATTAACTACTGCCCTCCCTCTCCAAACACGTGGAGACAATTAGCTAGCATAATAGATTTATAATTAACTAATTGCACCCTGATTACAGTGATATCAATGAGAAGAGGGTAACATACCAATTGATAAATGTGCCAGCCGTTTTTGTCTTTACAATTGTAGTCTGTAACATGCCTTTTAGCCTCAACTCAATAAGGAATGCAACGTCCTTGCTCTTCTTGAGAGATAGTGCTTCCAAAATAATTTCAAGGACATCTCGTCCAAAATGCACCTCTTGGACCTATGGTGTCTTAGAGTTTCAGAGAGGGATGGAAAGAAGGATCAATTTGTACTCATTCTCTATGATATTTTGTCCTAATACTCTCATGAATTATCTCAAGAGGATGTTAAAATTTGAGGTATGATTGGGTTATTTTTACATTTTGGTTGTAGCTATCAAATGGGATCATTTTGGTCTTCAAGACAAGTTTAATAAGGCATACATTTCGACCTATAATATTTGTAGCACATTCTAATGGTTTTAGCCCTCCTTTCTAGCGAAAATTGTTTTTCTCTAAGGTGCATTTATTAGAGGTTCATCTTGAGTTTCCGAAGGAGAATTAAACCCACTGATTAGGGCAATATTCTGCATGTTTCTGAGCAAGAAATTTTCGATCTCGTGAGGACATTTTATTTAGCTACTATGAGCTGAGTAATGCTGATGTCAATTAATCTGATTTACTTTTACTCACAGTTTTGGACGGAGTATTTTATTAGTCATGTTCTGCCATGAGGGTGAACATTGAAAGGACTTGACCATTTGATATTCATGTTCACTAAGGCTTTCGACTGTTATGTGAGTTTCAACAATCATATGAAGTTGAGTTGGAGCTCTCTCTCTCTCCATTTGTGTCCTTCTAGATGACATGGACCTAATATTATCAATGTGTTAGGCCAATTTATAATATATTGAGCTAAAATGATCCTTGCCAAATATAATGTTCTTGCAGGCTGTTAGATCAAGTAGTTTGTTGAGTTGTTCCATCAGCTATTAGACTAACTTTATACAGATTACCTCCACCTTTTACGGCAATGAAAAAAATGCACATATAAGGTGCACTTGGATTGAGTAATCATTTACTTTGCAGTCATTCCATGAATAGAAACTAATCTAGCATACCATTATCTTCAAGAGGGTTCAAACACCCTATCCAGAAAATGCACGATCTACTTCAGTGTAGCTTCATCATATTCTAAAAGGCCACGAAGACCTTCTTCTTACAGGGTTGCTAATATGGCTTCATAAATGTCTTCAAAACTTTGAAATCTTGGACATTAATGCTTGAGAAATTCTGCAATAAAAACCTTGAGAGAATAGATGCACCTTGGACTGCAGGATTACTTGACCCAGTCCATATTCTTTATCCCCAAAAGCATAAAAGTGATCCCATTAAAAGATCCTCACATATTTCACTGAAGATGGTAAAATATTAAGGTCATTATGAAGTATTTAGCTAAGCAATAACAATTTATGCCGCATACAACAGGCACAACACCAGCTGTTGTTACCACCTCACTAGTCGTTTTGTTTTCATTTACAGCTAAAGATGGCACTGGGAATTTTGGTAGCTTCCTTACATATTCAAGGCTACTAAAGTATGAGTAGATAACACCATAGACTTTGGATACATTAACAATCAAACTGTAAAGTTGGTAACAGTTATGCATGTTACTTTCCCTGTGTGTGCACATAAAAATGTAAACAACACTGGCCATGAACCTATCCTTCATAAAATCCTGAGATTGAGATGCGACTCCTAGGTTCAATTTACTAATCTGTTCATAATCTCCAAAAGTAAAACTCTTCAAGTATTTTTTTTTTTTTTTTGAGAGAGACTGATTCAGATGTCAACATAGCTGACCATTGCTTTACTTATTCTCTGTAGGAAGCCAACAACTTTTCCATAATATTCCCATTAGAAGAATGCACTTCACTTTTCAACTATTCCCTGTGTTATCATGTTGATGCATAATTGAATCTTTTGAGGTTGTCAAACAACTTTTCAAGCTTGGGAATATCAAGATATAAAATTGTGAAATTTTAGCCTTTTTCCAATTATTTCCTTTAATGTTTCTCAGGTTACAACCCCTTGTCCACCATGGGTTTACATCCTAGTTGTCCCTATGGAGATTAAATCCCAGCTATCCCTAGAGTCAAACCATTCCTATCTAGGAGTGTCCCCAAAATAGGGGCATTTCCATTTTGCAGTATCCTTGCCAGTTATTCATACCCATGCAATAATGAGAAACTCTAAGTAAGAAGGTTATCATAAGTAAAATCCATTGATATACAACTCATGAGCACCATGACATTCGTGCATAATATTTGCAAATACCTACCTGCAGATGGAAAATTGAAATCATCATATCATTTTGTAGCACTAGGGTGACCTAAGCTGGTTAAGTCTCTGTTCATTGTCAACTACCAATGTGGCTGAGCTTCTATGACCTTGTAATTGTCAAAAGGTCTCTCAAACAAATTTACAATCTACCTTATCTCTACAAAATAATGTGGACTCCAAGAAAAATTTGAGGTTAAGAGATGTTAAGTCAAAGCTCTTTTGCATTATGCTTGCTGCTTCTGCCATATGATTTAACGCTGCTCTGAGAATTATGTTGATATGTACCATTCACATTCCTTGCTTAGTTCTGCGGTTTTCATTTTAAATAGAATATTCAATTGGTATGCATCTTACGAAACCAAATAGAATATACATCCTTCTGTTTTTCACTTCTGAGAATGTATTTTTCTGTAAAGAAACCTATCTTCAAGCCATTCTAGTCATTGTACCACATTTGTTTATCTTTGCTCTCAATTTCCTTTTCTTATGGTATTGGTTGCTATTAGTCTACTGAATTGATTGGTATGCATCTTATGAAACCAAACAGAATAGGCACCCTTCTGTTTTGCACTTCTGGGAATGTACTTTTCTGAGGAGAAGCCTGTCTTCAAGCCATTCTAGCCATTGTACCCAAGATATACTGAATTTGTTATCTTTGCTCTAAATTTCCTTATATTACTGTAGTGGTAGCTATTATTCTATTGTAATTGTGCCAACTAGATATTTTGCAGGTAACTGGAGAAGGAAAGTACTTTTTGGTGCTGGTTTTTGAAGCAAACGCATTGCAATTGACTAATTTTGAGCAGAGAAAGGTATGTTTTTGTCACAAAATACCATTGTAAAATTGTAAATAGACTCATGAGTTCACTAATTAGATTTGTGTGAGAGAGGAGGAAAAAATTATATTAATGTCCAGTGACCAAATAGGTCAATGGGACTATAAGTATATCATGTAATAGTGGCACTTCACGAATTCCAAAGGCATTTCCTAGATGCAAAAGGAAATACGAATAATGTTGAGAGTACAAAAGGATAAACCCAAAAGGTAAAGCCCTTGAGCATAATTTGAAGAGAGAGATAGAGAGATTTGTATGATTCACTTTCATTATGCTTGTAGTTTACCATTTTCAAGTTTATTAAAAATTGTAAAATTCACTCTTCAAGTGTTATAAGATACCATTTGCAAGCCTCAAGGTAAAATAATGGATTGGCATTCTCTTTCTGGATAGATGCAAGTTAAACATTGTATTTTTCTGAATAAAACTTCTTCTTGCAGGCTAAATTTGCTTCCTTCTTTGGACTTGGTGTTACTGCTGAAGTTGGTATGTTGTTATTGCTAAAGTTGGGCTGCTCAAACCATGATGGTGTGCATGCTTTCCAGAAAGGGAAAGGAACAGATGATTGCACTAATATTCCAGATTAAGAAAGCAGCTTTGAAGCTGGTCAAAGAGGCATGCTGGATCAGACACTTGGTGAAGTATTTGGTGAAAACCTTGACTACATAACAGATCCAAATTCTACAAGTTTAGCACTATTTGAGGACGAAGATCTTGCTGCTTAGGAATCCCTACAGACTATGAATACAGGCGATAATTTTGTGGCAGAGTTATAAACATGTGACCTAACCTGTCATATTTACCTAACGTATATAAACAAAACAAAAATCATTGATTCAAAATCATGTGATTTCTATACTCTCTTACAACTAAATTGTTAAAGCTATCTTTCCTCTCCGTGGAAACGGAAATGTGCCCTCTTCAGGTGAATAGCAGAATGTAAATACTTTTTCTCTGCCCAAAATTTGAAAACTCTTCGCACAAAAGAGTTGAGAAACAACTTTGGAAACTCCTCTCTACAAAAGAGCTGAAAATTCATCAGTGCGGACAACAGGTATAGTCAATCTGCATCCATGTTTCTACGTAACAATACAACAATATATACAAGGCAACTTTTCAGGCCAATAGGTCTAGACAGGAAGCACATGTTTCTAACTAAGGTAAATTCTTGCCCTTTAAAAAAAAAGGAATAACAGAGATCATGGAATGGATGTCATATTTCCTAAGTAGCTGCTATATTTGTCAGGGCAGTCTATGTCACTAAGGCCATTTATTTGGCAACACCAATGAAGTAACAAGAGCCAGATGCCAATAGGACTTCTCCAAAGGTATGCAGAGTTTTTACCCATTAGTGGGGTGCTCCTGCATCCACCAAATGCAACATAGCATTTTGGTGGTTGTTTGGAAAATCAGTCAAGCGAGTGAAACTGGCAGAATCCCACCTACAGGTGCTTGTCCACATGATTTGCATTCCAGAAGCGAAGCAAATTTGGGTACACATCCCTAAAGGTTCACAAAATCCCAAGGAAGTTCCCAACAGGCATTCACAGCCAGCTATGTTATCACAAATCATAAAATAAAGGGAAATGAGTGTGAAATAAGAAATGAGCCAAAGAATAATATATACCTATTCAAACAAACTAATCAGACGAAGGAAATGCACAACCTTCTTTGTATAGACAACGTTTTGAAAGGAATTCAGAGCTCAAACAAGAGATGATAAGAAGAAATGCAGGCGAAGATACTGTGAGAATTATCAAACTTACATCAAATGCGACACTGGGGTGGAGTGATAGGGATAGAATTGTTGGTCGTCCAATGAAGTGACGAGGCCAACAGTGTTTAGCTATGAATGTTACTATCTACAACCTCTTTTTGTAGACCAATTGATTTCAAAGATCCTTGAAAAATGCTACGAAATACTGAGATTGACAACACTTATTGAACATAGACGGAGAATGAGCAATTGTAGAGAGCCATAACACCAAGCGCCTGGATTTTCCCCCCGAAATTTTCCCACCCCAGCTGTGACGATTTAAGGGATTAAATGTCATTTCATCACCGAAATGTCACTTCGACGACCGTGAATAAGTAACTGTAGGCTCCAAATAGCCACAAGGAAAATACCCAAGGAAAACCCTCCATGACTCTGAAATCGCTGGAACTACAAAGAATGGGAACACCTAGATAAAATCCTCCACTGAATTATCAACAGATTGATGAGGAAATGAAGAGAATTTAACTGATCTTTATTTGTCTACTTGTGCATAGTAACCCTACGCTGCCCAATTTGCTTGTTTTTCATTCCTCTATTCAAAATCCAAGGCATAGACATCCCAATTGACAACGACCGATGCCGCTTTAACCTTTCTTTCATCTCACAGAGTTTGAAACTTTTTCCAACGCCACTGTATCCACACTGCACCAAAGCAGCAACTAGTAAGGTCGACACCTACAGTTACTGTGGGATGGTTGAGTTGCAGTTTCAATCCCTGCACTTTGAAACGAAAACGAGAGAATAGTACGGACAAGGATTTCCAGGAAGTCCAGAATTTTACGATTAGCATTCTTCTTTAAGTTATTGTTATTCGAATGGTTAAGGAGACAGTCTTGAAGAAGGTCTATGTTATTCAAATGCAAATCTTAGGTCTCGGTCAGTGACAAAACTTATTTCTATTGCTTTTCACGACAATAAAGAGGGTATCCCTTTTTTTTCTTCATTCTAAAAACAATTTGTTATATGAATATATTTTAGGATTATAAGTCCTTAGGAGGGTTATAAGCTTTTTATAGCGAAATTTGGGGTTTAGTGGGCTTTGGGTCTAGATTTTGAACCAAAGCTCTGATACCATGTGTAAGAACCTGATTCCAATTATTAGAGCCTCAATCTATTATACACTAACAAATTTATTTTCCTGTTGATTTAAAAGTAATAAAAGGAGCTTGCTGACCTTCTCACAAAGCTTTAAACATTTAACATCTTATCATTTTATCATAAGCAACATAAATTAAGGTGAGCA
Organism: Pinus taeda; assembly: GCA_000404065.3. NCBI lineage: Eukaryota > Viridiplantae > Streptophyta > Pinopsida > Pinales > Pinaceae > Pinus > Pinus taeda. The sequence continues at coordinate 13,198 of APFE031608079.1, forward strand.
TTCCATTGATATCAACTTAACAAGAGTAGTCCATGGAAAAATACCTGTACCGACGGTTGATGATGATACCTTTGTCTTATAGCTCCAGCTGAACGCTCCTTCTCACCGACCTAACTAGATTTACTCCTAGCCAACTAGGAAACAAATTCCTAGCCCAGGAAACCTCCACAAGTTCCCTAGCCCTCCGTGCCCAAGTCCAACCAGATATAGTGTGTCCTCAAGAAGAATGTGCAAAACCAGATAACAATACTTTCCTCCTCTCAAACCCAAGAAACCTCCATAGGTTTCCAAGGTCTTCCAAAATCATAACAAGTCCAAACAATCACAACCAACCCCCACAATCATAAGCAAAACCTCCCAAAAACTCCCCCCCTTTTCTCCCTTCCC
>APFE031608089.1:8972-39362 GCA_000404065.3 Pinus taeda
CACACTTTTGTGCATTATCACATCCATTTAAAGCCAGTACAGTTTCTACTGCATTTATGGAAACAATTCCAAAGCTACATGGAAACCCAAAGATTATTGTAAGTGACAAAGATACCATTTTCACTGGAAATTTTTGGGCAGAATTATTTTCTTGTCTTGGTACTCAGTTAGCTCATAGCTCGTCTTATCATCCTCAATTTGATGGGCAAACTGAGATAGTAAACAAATGTTTGGAAGGATATCTTTATTGCTTTGTATCTGATAAACAGACACAATGGGTCAAATGGTTTCCTCTGGTTGAATGGTGGTATAACACTTCCTTCCATATAGCAACAAAAATGACCCCATTTATGGCACTTTATGGATATCAGCCACCATCACATCATATTTAAGAGAAAATTCTAAGGTTCAAGCAGTGGAACATCACATTGAACATCAACAACACGTCCTCCAACTCTTAAAGGATAACCTTGTGTTGGCACAAAACAGAATGAAACAATTGGCAGATCAACATCCCAGCAAAAGAAATTTTGATATAGGCGATTGGGTATTCCTATGGCTACAACTATATAAACAAATGTCCCTCAAGCAAGCTAAGAAGGATAATAAATTATCACCAAAGTATTATGGTCCATACAAGGTCTTGTAAAAGATTGGTACTATGGCATACAAATTGGAGCTTCCTGCTGCGTCTCGAGTGCACCCAGTTTTCCATGTTTCATGTTTAAAGAAGGTTATAAGCAACAATATCTCATTTCAAACAATATTGCCAGAACTTGACGAGGAAGGAAAAATTATATTGGAACTAGAAGCAGTCACAGAAACAAGAACTCGATAGCTACGAAATCGATCAATTTCGGAGTATCTCATCAAGTGGAAGAACTTATCTACTGAAGGTTCCACATGGGAGGATGAGAATTTTATACAGAAGCAACCAAAACTACTCAAGCATTGATGACAACACTTTTTTTGAAGGAGAGGGGCATGATAGGTCCCCATAATACTAGTGATTACCCCATTACAATTGTAGTTGTATCCCTTATTAACATTGTTTTGCCCCTATTGCCCTCATATTTTTATTACTGTGCCCCATAGAATCCCTCTATTGTTATTTTTGTGGCTTTATATTATTATTGTTAGGTTGGCTAGGTTATATTGTGCCTCCTTAGACTCCTATATATAGAAAGGAGGTTTTGTCATTTGAATCATCCAAGAATTGTTCATTTATGTAATGTAAAGGAGGTTGCCCCCTCGAAGAGGCTGAATTCTAAGGCGTGGATTGTCTTTTCTATCTTTTCTTGAGCTAGTTTCATAACACCTTTTGGTTAGAATGTGTCATTCTAGTTTGTGATTTGAAAGGGATAATCAATTATTTTTTGCATGTTTACGGAATAATTATTTGTGTGTGTGTGTTTTTTTTAGGAATCAATAACTAAATTGGGCTTGTCCTCAGTCAATTCCAACAATTACCAATATCAACACCAAGTACACTGGCCACTCCCAGACATGACACACCAAACTATGCTAGATTTCAATGAACAACATGAAAGAGTTCCTTAATAATCCAATCTATTTCCAACTTATCTACACTCCTAGAGGTATAAATAACATAATTATTATTATAAAAAAAAACTATGTTTAAATTGTAGATTGAATGAGATATTTTATTCTAATCATTAAGATTATATTCATTACCTAAAAAAACTTATAAAACAATATTGGTGCACTATATATTTCCCCACAAAACATTGCGTGATGGGAAGTAAATGTAAACTTCAAAGAAAAGTTATTATGAGATAAATAAAGATGTTGTCAAAATTTCAAATAAGCATTTCTCATAAAAAATTATTCTATATATTAAAATAATCAAGTTTAACTTATATTAACTAATTGTTATTAATATTATTTATTTCCTATTTCTAAAGTGTCACAAATTCAAATTAAAAAAAAAAAAAAAAAACCATCTATGTCTATTAACTATTCATGTAATTTCGATGAAGTTTAAGAATCAAATTTACTTTATAATCATATTGTTATATAAAAAAATATTTATCTCAACACATTAATTAAATATCTTATCTAATTATAATTATATTTTAAAATTAAATATTACTATTCATACCATAATTATTTTTACAAATAAAATATTTATACTATAAACATTTGAAAAATCTTAATCGTATCGTAAGTGTCATGCCCCTACCCTAGTAATACTCTTCCAACTGCACAATGGGGGGTGTGGCACCACCACCCACTTTCTTTTTAACAATACTTGTAAGTGTAGACTACGCCTACTTTCTATACTTAGTTTATTTTTCAACTTTCCTACGTATAATATTCACAAGCACAACGAAAACATTCAATTAATTATCTTCATCGTTATTACCATTTATACTTATGCACAATGGATATTTTAATGGGAGGGACAACTCCCTGAAACATGAGTCTGTCTCATAATAACAGTTTTACATAAAATATACAGTTTTATAGTCCTTGCAAGAAACCCCAAGTTTCCTTGGTACAATATCTGTCACAACCGTGCAACCCAACCTGCATCGTTTAGACTACCTGAACCATCGTTCGGAGTGCCCACCAGTTCTATTGTCTGTTGCAACTCTTTCACCGTTGCACTGTTCAACACATCGTTCACCTACAGCTCGTTCAGTCGAATTCCCTCCACTCATTCAGGTGGATGCCCTCACACGCCCTCGCCCGTTCTGTCATTCAAACGAACTTCACCTGTTCAGTTGTTAAGATGAACACCCTTGCCCATTCAGTCATTCGGGAAAACACCATTGCATGCCCTCACCCGTTCACCTTCGCACAACTTCAAAAGCCTTTGAATGACTTCACCCATTCAGTCGTTCATGCAGACACCCTCACATGCCCTCGCTCGAACACCTTCAAATGATCGTTGAGACAAATGCCCTCTGACGCCATCGCTCGTTTGGTCGTTCAAGTCGATGCCCTCACGTGCCCTTGCCCGAATGCCTTCGCATGACCTGCAGCTCCATTTTCTATGTTTGCTACAACTCCATGAGATGGCCCAAGAGTCCGCCTGCACTTCGCCCAATTTCAGACTCTCCAAGTGGCTCGCCCTCCTAGCTTGCCTAAACACTTGGAAACTTCACTTGAATGATTTTTGCCATCATTCCAACGCTCTACTTATATGGCAGTTGGTCCATCGGTTGGGGCATCGACTCAACAAGCCGACCCACTATTTCATCCAACTCGTCCCTCCATCGCGTCGGCCCATGGTGTGGGCACCCATGTGTGGCACTGTCCCCACATATAAACTTTCCACCACCCAACACTTAGTCATTTTCACGATGACTCTTCATGTTGCACATTAGCTAATCTCTTCCATTCGGTCAGCTCATCGCACCTTGTGGGCGGGCCCCAACTCGCCAGTTACCACCCAGCTCATCGCTTACACATCCGTCGTGCGCTCATCGCCAAACGAACCGTAACTCATGGGCGTTACATTCCCCCCCACTCTAAATGGTTGTCGTCCTCAACAACACTATCATAGTACGACATCGCAAAGCATCGCTAGCCCCAACATCAAAATGCTGATGCTGCCTGCCTCTGATCTGCCATCGCATAAACCATAAAGGCTTATGTCTTCCATGAATCGGAAAGTATCCTCAATCCATGACCATCAACCACATCCGTCGCAATCCCCACATGTTGCCCCAATGTAGAAGGTTGGTCCCTCCAACTCAAGCTATATGCTCATTGAAACATATCATGTCGACCTCATCATGTATCATCATCATGTGAATTGTTGCCATGATACTCCAACATAATGCTAACACATCTCTGTACACTTTCGGACCCCATGATTTGAATTAGTCAGGTGATCAGTCCAATTGTCACACTCAAACCATGAGAATGAAAATCCTCATGCCATCATCAGTCGTTTCTCCTAGTCTCCTGTCACAACACCAACTCAATCAAGAATCTATCTCCATCTCTATCAAAATGTAAGCCATGTCCAGGTCCATGAAGTAAACCCCATCTCATCTGCAACATGTTGTCCATGATGTTTGGTGTCAATGTGCTACATGAAATCAGCCACATCTATCCCAACATCATCATCTATATGTGTAAAATCCATCTCCCCAAAGTGAAAAGATCCTCTCATCAAATCGACTCTCGATATGCCATATCCAGGTCCATGAAGCAACCTCCATGATATCTGTAATGTGCCATCCCTCAAGTCTGCCAAAGAAATAAGTATACACCTATCTCATCATCCATGTGCTACCCATGATCATAGATCAATCAACTCCCATGTATCAAAAGTGGTTAAGTCTCTACTCAACCCATGCCCAAGTGTTGCCACCAAGTCATCATCATCGTTGCAACTCCATCACTCCAAAGTGTCTCATATCGATCCTCCACATCAAGTCACTCTCTCAAGAACACCGATAAATGTACTCAAAGGTATGCACCCCATACTGCATCAAAGTCCCTGACCTTAGTGCCTCAATGCATTAGATCCTCTAATTCCTCCATAATATGAAGTCTCCAAAAGTCATAACCTCAGTCATCATGAGCTGCATGACTCATCTCCAACCAACATCCCAGCAATCATACATGTCTCGGACCAAAGGTCCCTACAAGATGCCTCGACTCTCCATGTAGTAGGAATCCTCCATAGTCTACTCAAAAATCGAACCAAGTCCATGGCCTTGTTGTACAAGAGTGCACAACATCCCCATCGGCTCATAAATAAAACATCTCCATGCCACATCAACAAATCCACCTACACAACATCCCTACCTTCACACTCTTCATTGGATTCCCATAAGTGACGCCTCTACAAGTGCTCCTGCATAATATCCCTGCATAAGACTGCCATGCTCCATGTCTCCAACTCAGTGTCCATGACTCAAGTTTCCCATGTTGTCCAACTAAGTAGACCCATCACAACAATCGGCCTTCCTCATCCAAGTCTGCAATCCAATCTAGTGAACTCGGTCACCCAAACCATATCATCATCACATCAGTCTCTTCCACCATGGCTCCCCCACTGAAGGTTCCACCAAGACTTCCTCTTGGTCTTGGCCATGAGAAGTCCACTCAAGTATCATCACACCTCAAGTGTGTGCCCTTCTCCAATCTGTCCATGAGTCATGCTGGGCACTTAGCCAATTCTCCATATGGATAAAGCATGACCCATTCCTCCACAATGATCATCATGTTCCTCCCTTGTCACGGGCATTTTCACATTCTTCCATAAGGTCACAAACAACACCAACAAGCTCTGCAACAGTTAATGGTCCTTGCCTCTCCATACAAGGTTTCATTGTAGACATCCATGGTAAGATCCTCCATCACATTGGCAAACTGATTTTTCCCTTCCCTGCATATGGCCCATCTACCAAAAGCTCAAATGAAACACATGTATCACTAGTACTTACTTCATCATGAGGCTCCTCCATGTGAGTATCCTCATCCACCAATGTCTACAAACTGCACGATCCTAGTCCAACTTAAACGATTTCAAGTTCATCCTCCATCATTGTCATGTCTGCAACATCCTCAAACATCATGGCTTCCTCTTCCTTATCATCGCAATCTGCAGCTTTCTCCTGCTCCATTGCCCAACCAATTCAAAGAACTTCATCTTCAACATTCCTTTCCAAGACTTCAAGTTCATCTCAAATCCGTGGGTTTCTCTTCTTTCATTCGCTTCAACCTGTATAAGGTCAGCAAGAGCCTCCCTTGACATTCTTCTAAACCTGCCATGTCTTTTTGTTCAGCTTGACCCAAGAATAAAGCTTCACCCCTGCTAAACCTGTCACAAAGTGTAGCACTTCAATCTGCAAATCTAAATCACCAAAGCCTAAGGAATACGGACCTCTGATACCACCTGTCAGGAAGTGCAGTAGGATCATCTTTTCTACAAATTTGATTCTTTGAACCAGGGCTCTGATACCACCTGGCACGCCCCTACCCTGGCAGTACTCTTCCAACCGCATGATGGACGGTGCAGCACCACCACCCACTTTATTTTTAACAATACTTGTAAGTGTGGACTATGCCTACTTTCTATACTTAGTTTATTTTTCAACTTTCCTAAGTATAACATTCATATACACAGCGGAAACATTCAATTAATCATCTTCATCGTTATTACCATTTACACATATGCACAACGGATATTTTAATGGGAGGGGCAACTCCCTGAAATATGAGTATGCCCAATAATAACAGTTTTACCTAAAATATACAGTTTTACAATCTTTGCAGGAAACCCCAAGTTTCCTTGGTACAATATCTGTCACAACCGTGCAACCCGACTTGCACCATTCAGACTACCTGAACCATCGTTCGGAGTGCCGACCGGTTCTACCGTCCATCGCAACTCATTCACCATCACACTATTCAACACATTGTTCAACTGCAGCTCGTTCAACTGAACTCCCACAACTCGTTCAGGCGAATTCCCTCACACACCCTCACTTGTTCAGTCGTTCAGGTCGGCGCCCTCACACACCCTCGTCCGTTCCATTGTTCAGACCATCTTCGCCCGTTCATTTGTTTGGGTAGATGCCCTCGCACGCCCTCGCCCATTCAGTCGTTCGAGCGGACGCCCTCGCATGCCCTCGCTCGCTCAGTCATCCAGGTGGATGCCCTCACATGCCCTCACCTGTTCGCCTTTGCACAACTTCGAACGACTTCACCCGTTTAGTTGTTAAGGTGGACGCCCTCTCACGCCCTTGCCCTAACGCCTTCAAACGATCGTAAGTCAAATGCCCTCGCCCGCTCGGTCATTCAGGCTGACGCCCTCGCCCAAATGCCTTCGCATGACCTGCAACTCCATTTTCTGCATTTGTTCCAGCTCCGTGCTATGGCCGAAGAGTCTGCCTGCACTTCGCCCAATTTCAGACTCTCCAAGTAGCTCGCCCTCCTAGCTTGCCTAAACACTTGGAAACTTCACTTGAATGATTTTTGTCACCATTCCAACGCTCTACTTATATGGTAGTTGGTCCATTGGTTGGGGCGTCGACTCACCAAGCCGACCCATCGTTTCAACCAACTCATCACTCAGTCACGTCAACCCATGCGGTGGGCGCGCATGTGCAGTACCGCCCCCACATATAAACTTTCCAGTGCCCAACACTTAGTCATTTTCGCGATGACTCTTCGTGTCGTGCGTTGGCTTGTCTCCTCCGTTTGGTCAGCTCCCGGGCGCACCCCAACTCGCCGGTTACCACCCAGGTCGTCGCTTACCCATCTATCGTGCGCTCACTGCCAAACGAACCATAACTCGTGGGTGTTACAGTAAGCCTCCCACTATCTTCGAGAAGGCATATTTGAAAATGCCACTGAAAGTAATGCACAACAAATGAAAATGTGGCCTTAATAGAATCCATTATGAAAGTTGTATGCAAAGAGAAACAATAAAATGAACCATCCTCGTGTAAGATCAAAGCCATCAAAGATTCTCTCTCAACACTCACAATAAAATAAATCATGTAAAATCCTAACTTTTAGCATCACTCTATTTTGAGAATTCAGTACCATATGAACATTTTGACACAAATTTTGTTTATTTACATTAAATACTGAAAAAAAAAAAAAAAAAAAAAAAAAAAAAAAAAAAAAATAATAATTTAAAAATTAAAATAATAAAATAAAAAATAAAAAATAAAAAATAAAAAAATAAAAATAAAAAAAAAAAAAAAAAAATAATGATTATACTTTTGTGGATCATAAGTTTTTAAGTAAAATTTGGCATGGGTCTATTCACAAAATACTTTGGAGCTAAAGAGTTTGTTATTTTTGGGATACTAAAAAGTTGAAGATGAAAAAACATTTTCTCTTGGATTGCCAAAACATTTGAAATCCTTTCTTGTTTCCAAAACTTTTGCCACACTAACAACTTTTTTGACTTGTTAAGTCAACAAAACTGTATTGATTTAGAAAAGTTTCTCTCCCTTCTTTTTTATCATAGAAATAAATTTTTAAAAAATCTCAATTGATATCCTACTTTCTTAAGGCCCTATAGACCATGTTGATCTTAGTGAACATTAATAGTAATAATCATCATCATCATCAACAAGTAATTAGTTTAAAAGTTCACTATGACAGTGACACATAGTTAAAAATTTCAAAGCAATTTTGCTTGTGATGCAAGGTTATGTTCTAGGTGGATTGATATACAAGTTAAACATATATTTATTTAAAAATACATATAATCACATTTTTAATCATAGAGATTTATTGTTGGTTAATTATCGAGATTTTTTATTTATAAACTGGTTTTGTTAAAATATTATGGATTGGCTTATTAACACTACATGAACAACAACTCTCCCACATTTATTTTTATCATAATTTTTTAAATTAATCAATTTAATTAAAAATAGATAAATATATTTTATCTCTCTTTTGAAATCAATCTATATGATTATTATTAAGAATAGAAAAAAAAATTATAAATTTAAATCTCACCATAAATTAAATAATTATTCATAGTTAAATTAAAATTCTAAAAATTTATTTAAAAAATACAGAGATAAAAATTACAAATTGCATTTTTCCATCCCAACAGTAAATATCAGCTCATCTACAAATGAAGGTATTTGTACTTTACTACGAGGCAGCTTTTGCATTTTTGGGAGGCCTACATAGTCAAGGTTCCTCTGATGTCTGCTTGACTTTCTCTGTTGTCTCTGCTTAATCAAAGTTCCGCTGAAGTCTCCTTGACTTTATCTGTTGTCTCTGCTTAGTCAAAGTTCTGCGGATGTCTTCTTGACTTTCTTAGTTTTCTTACTGTCTGCTACACGAATGGTCAGGATCTGCAATGGCTTCATAAAACTACGAAACTAGTCACAACAATTCTCATCACATAACTAACTCGCCAACTCTGGCTGCCAACTCATCTACAAAAAAAAATTGTATCGAGCAGACATGCTTCTCCGAAGCCAAAAGTTAAAACCTATTGAACCTTCAACCTTCTCGACAAATGCACGATGCCTTCTTTGATGGCTTCTCATGGTTTTTGTTTTCTAAACTCTATGGTTGTTTTTTCTAGTTTGTTCTTTTAATTCGCATAGGTTGCACAGGAACTTGACCCTAAAAACAAATTCCCTACATTTAACAATACAATCTATTTCCAACTTATCTGAATCCTTAAGGGTATGAAAGCTATAATTATTATCACTAAAACATAGGTATGGTTAAATTGTACATTCAATAGGACATTGTATTCTAATGGTTAAGATTATACGCCTTATTTCAAAAAAAAATTTATAAAACAATAACTATAAAACAATATTGTTGCAATACATTTAAAAAAAAAAAACATGTCAAAATGGGAAGTAAAAATCTCAAACTTAAAAAAACAGTTAAGATGTTGTCAAATTCCAAATAAGCATTTCTCACAGAATTTGTTTAAGGTATTGAAATAATCAGCACTTTGTTTAATTTTATATTAACTAATTATTGTTAGTAGTATTTATTTCTTATTTTTAAAGCATTACAAGTTAAAATAAAAAAAAAGTAACACAAATAATTATAGTAAAGTTACCACTTATTCAAGGAATTTCAATAAGTGAATTTGAACGAAGTGTTCAAAATGAAACTTCGTAATCATATGATTATATAAAGATAGAATCTTTATTTTACCAATCAAAAAATATTATACACTAATTTAATGATAATTTTATATTAAATTGTTATTTTTTTTGCAGGTGGGAAAATGTATCATAATTCAGTTGTCAAACTAACTATCTTTGGTTGTTAACCGAGAATGTAGGCTGGCTCATCACCATTATTCAAGGGAAACCATGCCACCTGGAATAATCAGCTCTTGGTCCGTAACGGTGCAAGCTTTCACTCCTTCGAGATGCTTCTGAGTCTTGGACTGTTATACTGTTTCCTTATCAAAAAAACTAGTTCTTAACCCATCAAAAACACTTTTAGAGAAATAAAATTATTATTAATAATACTATAACATTTTTAATATAAATATTTATATTATAAAAAATTAGAAAATCTTAGCTTGATCGTAGGCCTACCGCCATATTCGAGAATGCATTTTTGGGAATGCCATTGAAAATAACGCACAGCAAATGAAAACGTGGCCGTAATAGAATCCATTATTAAAGTCGTACGCAAAGATAGACAATAAACCAAATCATGTAAAGTCATAACTTTTAACTATCACCTTGTTTTAAGGGTAGGGTTAATCGCTGCAATTTTAAGAATTGATGGCAAGCACTTTATCAAATACCATGGAACCATAAGTTTATTAATGATTATGGATTTTGGTATAATGACCAACTTTAATACAAAATGAGCATTTTGATATAAATTTAATTTAATTATTTTAAGTTGTAAAAAAAAATATAATTGTCACACTTCTAGAGACCATAATGTGACCCATTGACAAGTTTACTAATGCCATAACATATAATTAAAACCTTCTTAGCGGTCTGCTCTGTGATGCACAGTTATGTTTATTTTTTATATAGGGACGATTGTAACTGATAAATTGATCCCATGTGCCTCATTTTTAGGTCTTCCATCTCCGCATGATCCTTTAATAACTTGACTTCAAGATGTTACTCTTTGTGCTTTTTTGAGGGTAAATTCTTCGTTTTTTTATTGCAGCACGGGAACTTGGCCCAAAAACAAATCTCTGTTTTGACTTTTCCGTTTCGGGATTTATGGATCTTTGGGGAAGAAGTTTTACAAAGATTTTAGGGACATTCTAAACAGATTTCAAAGATGTTTTGTGTAGACTTTAGGGTTTTCTGCATACTTTTTAACATCGTAAACATTAATGATTAGATAATATGGAATTTTTTTATTTGTATTATATTTGTATATCACTAAATTTAAATTTAATGATGATGATGATGATGATTAATGCCCAGTGAGACCAAAAACTAATTATTTAGTTTGATTTAAGATTTTATTCCTATGCTCAAGAATTTTGGAGAGAAGCCTTCTAAGCTCACTTTAATTTTGACATTAAAAGGCTAAGAAGGTTGGTATTGCAAGATTTTGAAACTGAGATCTAATGTGGTTGTACACAGGGCACTCTAAGAGGAAATGATTTTCCTCCTCAATGTTCGTATTCTCATAGAGATGGCAAAACCTTTCCATCCATGGTGTTTTAGGAACTGTCCAACAACTCGTTTCACTATGGAGCTCATGAGAGTTTGTTCTAATTTTGGCTATATTAATTTTATTCTTTGAGCTAGTTAAAACAGAGATACTTTTGATCTTCTAGGGTGGGGTTGATGAACTCCTTATAATATCTTAATTTTCTTTTCGGTGCTAAATATTTTTCACACCACAATTTTTCTTTGAACTTAAAAGTAACAATATTCTTAATGTTATTAATGTTTTGCAATGCAACATTCTCGTCGATCTCCCAATGGTTTAACCAGGGCCTAGTGTCTTTATACCAGCCTCGTTTGAGCCTTAGGTGGTTTTGGCTAGAATTTAAAGCTAGTTTAGGAAGTCTGTGGTCTCCTATGTTATTGAGTTTGTGCTTGTACAACAAAAGCCTAGTCATAACTAGGCTCTCGATAGGGGAAAGACCCACTTCTGTAAGGAGAATAGGATAGGGTGTGTTGCTTTCAATTAGAAGTTGTTATTTAAAATATGGATTTTATCATAGTGAATCTAAATCAGAGTATAAGTTGTAATTTAAAGCATAGGTTTTGAATGATGAGTTTTGATTTAGTGTTTCTACTATCTAAATCTTAGTCATTGTAAATATAATTAAACAGTAATGACTTGAATCTGGTCATACACTAAATGTTTATTTAAATTCCTATTGAATCACCTTCTTAATCTAAAATATGAACCCAATCCATTTAAAAAACCACAAAACATATTGAGAAAGGAATGCCTTTTAGGTTTTAACATTATTATTTAAATTCCTATTCAATCACCTTCTTAGTCTACAATATGATTCCAATCCATTCAAAAACCACAAAACATATTGAGAAAGGAATGTCTTTTAGGTTTTAACATTATTATTATTATTGACAAAAAAAAAAGAGGAAAAAAGTTGTTATAATGACATTTCTCTCTCTTATGGATGCAAAGAGTTACACTTAAGTTTTCTAAAGTTAAACTACATTTTACTCATGTATAGCTGCAAATAATAAAATGCCATTTGACCTTTTTTAACTTGTTTAATCTTTTTAAAATTAGCAAGTGCAAAATCTATGCATAATAATATAGTGTAGCTTATAATGCTTACAAGTTTGAAGTAAATATAAAATCTTCTTCTTTTATTATTATTATTAAATTTTATGGTGAATTCTAAATCTTCATTGTTTTTAATATTATTATTATATATTTGTCCCAAACTTTTAGTTTCCTAAATTTTTTATGATACGCTCTAGTCATCCTAAATATGTGTTCTTCATTCCCCAACACTCTCCAGACAAAAAGTACAAAATAACTAATTTCTCTTCTCACTTAACATAAGCCTTTCTTTTATCACCAAGCACACCTACATTTGTTTGGTCCCCAACACTCCACAGACAATAGGTGCAACATAACTATTTTCTATTCTCACATACCACAAGTATTTCTTCTATCATGAAGCACAGCTATACCTATTTGTGCATATCGATAGTTTTCTTCATTACCATTATTTTTCTTCATCAAAATAATAATAACATGTACTCACTCATAACACATAATAAAGCATATAGCTATCCACATCACCATGTAGGTTCCATTTTTAGCCACTACTAACTACACAATGTATCATCGATACCCCTAATAGAAATATACAAAATACTTCTTCATACTCATCCCTTGAAGACTCTTATCAGTATATGACATAAGTCAATGGGGACTATAGTAATTGGTGCAGTGCTGCTTATTAGTCCCTACACACAAATTAAAAAATGAAGCCTAAATTTTTTGCACAAATGTTATAATATTTTTTTCGCTGCCCTATTAAATCTTGACAATGTTTTCTATTGGCCAATGAAAAATTTGATTGTCTTATTTAACTTCTTCCCGAGGCAGAGAGGTACATACTATTTGGAAAAAATAGGACAAAAAATCATGTTGAGAGGAAATTTTATCATAGCCAAGTAATGGTAGAATTACTCTAGCATTACTTGGTTAACATTAGTTTTTCGCCTCCACTCTGGTATCTTGTACTTCATCAAGTCTTGCCACGATCTCCTAAGCCCTCTGGCACACTTGACTGTGGAATTGGTTAGACTAGCCAATTGGCCTCTCATCAAGTGAGACTCCCTTCACTATATTGAAGCACTTACTCCTCCTTCCTTTCTCCAACAACTATCCATTCCTTTCCTTGAAAAGGGTAATTTCTTAGGTTTTGGTTCTCGCATTAGGCTAGACGATCCCTCCTTCCTCTTGTCGAAGAACTACATATGGTTCAAATACAGCGTTGTTCATCTAGGTCTTCATCCTATCGAGGAAGTGTCGTGGAGTCCAATCCCCATCACATGATCAAGTGGATCTTACGCCAGGACCGATTGGAGGAAACCACAAAAATTAGGTATGGTCTTGTGAACTCAGAAATTTGAACAACAAAATTCTCTGAAATGAGGGAATTCATGGTGCAATATATAGGCCATTTCTAGTTGTTTTGGGAGTTCATTTTGATATGTTGTAAACACCAGATTCTTATTTCAAAGGCCATGACACCCCTCTGTCATTTTTTTTTTAAATTCCACAGAACTATCAAAGCTGGGCGTTTTAAAAAGCTTACCCAACTATAAAATCAAAGCAAGACTCCCTTCACTCCTTCGAAGAATTTAATCCTTCCTTTCTTCAATAATTATGCATAACTTTCCTCAACAAGGGTAATTTCTTATTTTTTGGTTTTGGCCTCAAGTCAGTTGATCCCCCCTTTCCGTTATTGAAAAACTAGGGTGGAGGCCAAGCCCCATCATAGGATCAAGTGGATCTTACACCTAGAAATATTGGAGGAAACCTAAAAAATATTGTATCCCTAAGTATGGGAACGAGGTATGTTCTTGTCAACCCAAATCCTTGAATGGAAAAATTATGTGAAATGAAGGAATTCATAGTGCAATGTACGTGCCATTTTTGGTTATTGTGGGAGTACCGTTTGATAAATAATAAATGAAGGATCTGCTTCTCTTCATTATGTGGACCAATTATTATTTCAAAGGCCATGATGTCCCTCTATCATTTAATTTTTTCATATTTCATAGAATCTCGAGCAAGCTAACCCAACTAGAAAATTAAAGTGAGTCTCCCTTCATTCTATTGAAGTGCTTAGTACTCCTTCCTTTCTTAAGAAGTTGTCCATTCCATTCCTCGAAAAGGATAATTTATTATTTTTTGGCTCAAGATTCAAGTCAGTCGAGCCCTCCTTCCTATTTTCGAAGAATTACGATGGAGGCCAAGTTGCATCACAAGATCTAGTGGAGCTTGCACCTAAACGGATTGCAAGAAACCACAAAAATATGGTAACCCCAAGTATAGGAATGGGGTATGTTCTTGTGAACCCATATCCTTGATTAAGATTATTATCTAAAACAAGGGAATTCATGTTGCAATGTACATGCCATTTCTATTTGCTCTGGCAGGTACTTTCGATATATTTTAAGCATATGATTTGCCTTTTTTCCATTAGGTGGTCCAATTGTTATTTCAAAGGGCATGATGTTCCTTTTCATACATCCTATGTACCATACCTACTCACAACCCCTGTTCGAGTTGCATTTTGGTAGAGCATGATACTGTACTCGTCCATAGAATATAAAATAGGTGGATACTTGTGCAACTCCAGTAGAAGGTGTTATTTCAATAGATCAGACATGTGGAATGATTTCAAGATTTTGTGACATGTCTTTAATTTTATTTTAATTTATGTTACTTTTTATTAAAATTTTAAATTTTAATTTCAACTAATATTATATGTGTGAGCATAAGTTAAAAACAAAGCAAAATAAGGTTGCATTCATGGACATTGCATGCAACCCAAGTGGGAACCCCACACAACCCTGTTGTTCAAGATGTTTTTGAGTGTGTGAGGTCTATCTCATTAGATATAAGTTGTCATTGATGGAAAATGAAAACATGGGTGCAAGAAGATTGGTCAAGGAGGAAAAAAATGGATTTCAAGTGAACTTGGAGATTACTCAGATGGGTAGAGCTATGAAAGAGACTTCCAGTGCTCTATGGAAGTCAAAAAATTCCCTCCTAGATCAAAATTTATTGTAGGTCAAATATCAAAGGGCTAAAAGATCAAAGTTGTAGAGCTAAAGTTAGTGATATTTTATTAGTTGGTGATATTTTTTCAATTGGACAAACATGTGGTTCCCTTAGTAGACTAGCTTGCATAGAATGACATGTAAACCTTGTGGAAGTTTGAAGGAAGATGAATGCCATGCCTCCCCTCCTATTCATCGTGAAAATTGCATTAGCCCATCTGCACCTAAGGGTTAACAAAAGGGGGGGTCTGCTATTGTTTGTATTTCCAAACAACTGATCAAAAGATCGAAGATCCTCATTAATAGTGGACCCCCTCCTCATTTTATCACAAAACTAGACAAGGGGTGTCCGCAAAAACAATGATAGTAACTAGAGTGATGCGACAGTATAAGGATCCAGGACGACATGGACGAGTGACTAAGTAGAGGAGAAGGTATTGATTGGTGGAAGCCAACAAATTGGGAGGCCCCACTCGATGGCTCAACTCATAATTTTTTGCTTTAGAGCTCCAAAGGTACGAGTGAAAGAAAGTATGAGGTATATTGGAGCTATTATAAGGTGGCAAGATGAATTGGCATAGTGGACCAATTAGAGGCAGTGCACAAGGCAAGCACATACAACAATTCACCCCGAAGGAAATCAAATAACAAAGGAATTTAATGGAAAATTCAGGGTTGGGACCCTAGTTCCACCATATGTTGACATGTACTTTTGGCCATATAGACAAATCAAAAGATGACATGTGGTGCACCTTTATTGGCTAATGGAGATGATGAGGAGACGTAATGGCATGATGATGTCAACATTATGTGGATCCAAATAGGGTCTGACAGATCGCATACAAATTTGGCATTTCCAGGTACTCAAGTGGGGCAAAAATCAATGGCGCATGACACCACTCAGTTAGTGACATATGTCACCCTTGCAAAGGTCACATACAGGCTGGAAGAAACAGCATCCCAATAACTTGGTCATTGGTCCAAGTGTGTAAGGCGAGGTACCACAGGGACATGTCAACCTCGACACCAAACAGTTAGGGACTGCATAAGTCTTTTAGCAAGTAGCATGGAGATTCTTTGGGTTGACAAGTCATTGAGACAAACTAGATCATATATGTCATATAGAGCGAAAGTGGAGGACCAATCGAAAGAGCATAAGTGGCATGGTGGGTCCTCACAGGACACATCATCCTAGAGGATCGACTCTTGAAGAATATAAATGTGCTCCATTGATTTTAGCTAAGGATAAAGGGATGGGGGCTAAAGGCTATGCACCATAAATTGGTCCTGTGTGCGTAGTGTGACCATAGGCATGGAAGGTTTAGAGATGATGGTTAAAGCCCTTAGGGAAATAATGTAGAAGGACCTAATGAAGGTTTGTAGTGTAAAGCGCTCATGCCTAAAATAGTTCTAGAGTCTGGATTTAAGTCCCTGTGGGCCTATACTAATGGCCTAATGCATAACCATATCGATAGGTTCATGGGGGCTTCATTGACGAAGCAATACCATATCATGTGCATTCTTATCAGGGTATAAAAAATTAAAAATAAAAACCTAAAAAAATATATTCACTATATAACGAGGAATAAGAGGGGTTTTATATCTTATATGAAAATATATATATTATAAGATAATTTTTATATCAAATATTGGCCAAGTAGGAGGCCAAAAATAGACAGCATATCGGGTCCCATGGCAGAGAGCGAAATCCCTATTCGAAACCTCTGCAACCACTATTAGCAACCTTCTACAATCTCTATTCACAACCTTTGTTCGTAACCTTCCCCAACCAATATTTGCAACCTCCCGCAACCTCTATTTTTCTAAGAGGGAGAACATGGAACCTCTATTTTGTTGGGAAAATGTAGGAAACATTCACCTATTTGTAAACTAATGGGTTCTAGTTTCAAGTTCAGGGCCTATCTAATCTTAAAGTCATGGAAAAGTGAATTGATGGACCCTGGTGATTTGTCACAGGTAAAACATCATTGGGGAAACATCCCCAATCATAATCTGAAAGTGGGTCATTGGAGCTAGGCTTGACCTCTATGAACGACCTACTTAAACTTGGAAAAAAAACTTCATATTCTTTTGGAAAAATGTAGTAGCTTTTAACATGAAACATTTCCCCAAAAATCAAAACATGAAATAGTTTACCAGAAATATTTTCTGTTAATAGATCTACAATGATAAAAAGCCCCTTTTATTGTCTATTCACTGTGATTTATATTTATTTCTAGATATCCCTTGGAAAATCCCCTATCAGAGGCAAAATGAAGTTGCACCATCAAGATAGATTTTGATGTTATGTATGTGCATATTGTTGACTTTTTGTGGAAATCTTTGAAGTCATGAAGAGGGTGGTGAAGATGGATGTGGAGTTAACAATAGAAGAAATAAATTTGGTCTTTGTTTGGTATAAAAATATGATTGCAGCTCGGTAAGTGCCACGGATAATAATGTGATCTATTGAGTAAGAGGAGGAAGCGAAGGGAAATGATCACAATGTGAAGTGTATCAAAGATTATAGACAAAAAGTTGGAGAAAAGTATTCTAATATTTTCCATGATATTATGACCATCATTGAAGAACACCTCATTCCTTCCTCTAGTATGGGAGAATCCACTGTTTTTTACTATAAAATGTATTTTTTCTTATATTGACATGTGAAATCTTTGTGCAACATGGATATTAAGCTTTTGGGTTTTCTTATTTTTGAGGTTATGGATGTTGGGTTTTTGTTCTTACATAGGAAAGGATAGTACTACCATTATCTCGCTAAACTCAAAACATGAAATGAAAGAAAAGAAGCCACTGACTAATCCTTTAAAGTTTACCAGGTAGAAATCTAAGTTTAAAATTTGATGTATTGTAAATTTTAACTATTGAAGGGTTTAACAGTGTAATTGAAAGATAAGGAAATGTTTAAATTTATCAATGATTTGCCTGACAAGAGGATTTTGTTTTCCAAAGGGTACATCATGTGGTGAATTTTATTTTTATGGTGGCTTTCTTAGAATTTGAACTGAAATTGTAGATGCATGGAATTGTCTATTTCTCCACTAAGCCCAGTTTGTTTTGAGGATTTCTAGTGGAAGGCATGATTTAGGTCCTAGTAATCACTTTTGTTAGCTTCATTATAATTGGCTAGTCATTAATTTCTCTGCCAATGGAAAGTTGGCTAAAATTTAAAATTTTTGTGATATTCTATTTTTACTTGAGACTATGAATTACATACTAACTATTGGAGAATCCTCAGGAATTTTTATGCAACATGTGAAAATTGATAAGTGGGATTGTGTTCCCCTTCTAAAACAAGTTGATATCTAGGTTAAGAAGCATGCAACAATACTCTTTTAATTCACTTGATGCACAATAATTAGAAGAATTCACATCACTAGAAAAGTGTGAATTTCATGCTCACTATTGACGACCTTTCTATTGATAAGATCTTGGGGAGATTCTATGAAACGTGTGAAAACTGATAGGTGGGATTTTTTTACTTTATAAGGAAAATTGATATATGGGTAAGAAGCGTGTGACAATGGTCTAATTTTCTTGAATCTTTATCAGTCCTACGTGAATGGTGGTAGTTGGAATGCAATGGTTTTCATTGGTTTTGATTATGCCTTTATTAGATATTTAAAAAATGAAACTAACACAGTTTTTCTTCTTGAATATTATATTATAACCAGGTAAATATCATGGTTAATGGGTTCACTCTTTGTTAGTTTATTCCAATGATTTATTCGTTTGACTAATCCAACTTAGATGGTGTTGCAGTGTATTTCTAGTTTTTTTTGTTTTTGAATTTCATGTTTCACTATTCCTTTAGGGTTATATGAAATAGAAAATAAAGTCACTCTCATAGGTTGCCTTAAAGGTGCATACATAGAACTTAGAAGATAGCCTATAGACTCAATTAAATCCAATCTTTTTGTCCTTCCTAAGAAGTCTTTTAGCAAGTTAGCAAGACTTAGCTCATTTAACTGCACTTATTTTAAGTGGTCAATATGTTTTAATTTTCCCAACTGCAATAATGTAGGAGATAACCTTAAACTGTGCTAGTTGTTAATGAACATTATCCTGGATTTCATCAAGTATTCATATCACTTCAGTGATGAATTTTGAACAGATGTAATACAATGTTTTCTTCAGGGGTATCATGTAAACTTTTAACTTACTTCTCCTAGAGTCCTACCTTTCATGCTTGGCCTCATATAATTAACTTCTATTACTAGAATTGTCCGTTGATTTGAATTAAATTTGGATATGTTACAGAGAATGCTTGAATAAGGTATGGTGGTACTTATTGGTTACTTTTATTACAAGTGTTTAAAAAGTATCAAGTAAATTAATATGGTAAGCTTGCTACTTTGTAGTTATATATAATGACAGTTGTATCATTGTTTTTCCTACTGTGAAGGTGTGGCATGTAATATAGGGTTCTCGAACATGCCTCTTATTTACATGGATTCTTCAGTTCACATGGTTGAGGAAGGTTTCAATGCATATTTATATTCAGCATTGGACCTGGGTGTGTCTGAAGTAGGATTCTGTGAAAGTCCCCATGTGTTTTATATTTTGGCTTCTCTTCTAGATAGATATGTACAAAGAAATGAAAAGTTACTGGAGGCTACTAAGAAGCAAGAAAAATTATTAATTTTTCTTGTCCTGCGAGCACCCAACTTAAGCATTCGAAGTTACATGGGTAGAATTTTCAAGTACTCAAACTACAACACATCATGATTTACTCTTTCTTATGTGTACATTGATATATCCATCCATCAACAACTAGAGGTTCCTACCACCTCCTTGAATGTTAACCTTCTTTTGGTCACAAGTGTGATGGTTGCAACAAAGTTTGTTGATGATGCATAAGTGTGGGTTTAAATTAAATGTTATTTGGGATGTCATCACAAATAATTTAATGCCTTTTGTTTCATTGAACGCTTATAATTATTTCAACTTTTTAACATTTACTTTGTAGCAACTTATATCTCATTTACATTTCATTTCCTTTTACTGTTTAATTTATCAATGTATGTAATTTACTCAAGTTTCCACCCTTCAACGAAAGTGAAAAAATGATATTTGTTATGACATAAATTATCCATTCTATTTTGTTCTTGTTGCTTCTTGATATCCTTATTTTCTGTTGAACTTACAGATTCTTTAACAATGCTTATTATGAAAAAGTTGGGGGTGTAAGCACGTTGGAAATGAATAGATTGGAACTTGAATTTTTATTTAATATGGACTTAAAATTGAAAGTAATACTCAGTACGTTTGAAAGGTATTGCTTGAAGTTAGAGAAAGAAGTTGTTGTTGGTGGAAGATACCAAATTGACCGACATCTCTATTTTGTTTGTGGTCACAATAGCTTAAATAATAAATAGGAAACACAAGGAAAATCATTGGTGCCAAGTTTCACCTATGCTGATGTATAGAAGAAACTTCCTTGTACTCAAGAATATCAGTGTTGGTTGAGGAGAAGCTTCCCTTGAGGAACTATTCTGATAAGTTTCTACAAGGCTTCAAATTTCAATTCACTCTATTAGTTTATTTACAATTTAACTACTTTACTGCAATTTTTGTTTGTATGTGTGCATCAGTCTATTGAATGAAAACTAGTGTAGTTTTCCTTGTTGAGAAGTATGTAATTTCCTTGTTATAATATTGATGGTACTTTCTATTAAAGTACTTGGGTGCAAAGAGTTTGGGAAGTGCAATCGTTTATTACAATTTACAATGCATTAGTGCATCAAATTCAACTACTACAGAGTTGGAATTAGTGCCAATTCATCCAATCAAGCTTGGATTGGCCTTGAACTTCTCTATTTTCTACTATGAAATATTAAATTCACCTTAAAGGTATTCATGTTTCCCCTTTTTCACTAATATGCAAAGTATGCTTAAGTAGCCTAGTGCATTGAGAAAGTTTTAGAAGTGAGTATATGCCAAATTTGGTATGACTTTTTTTCATATATGTTATGTGTGTTGTAGGGTTTCTCATCTGGCCAAGAAAGCTTTTAATGAAGCTATTGCATAACATGACACCTTGATTGAAGGGTCATTCAAAGGTAACACTTTAATCATGCAACTCTTGAACGATAATCTCACTTTTTGGACATATGATATCTTGGAAGATGGAGGTAGGATTGAGTTTGCTATTAACTTCTCCATGTTTTGTATGGATAAGAATTAGGTAATTTAGTTAACTGTATCGATCATAAATATATTTGTTTAATTCCAAACGTCTATCAGATAAAATTTGTTTAATATTATGCCATAGTGAGGCAACCCTCAAAATAGTCTTAATATCAGTTTGGCCCATGTCCTATAAGACACAATCTCAAATATTTTGTATGTTTCTTGTACTCCCTCGTACTTTGTCTTTGACAAATGTTGTTACCTTCTCAAAAAATGACCTCGGATTTTTTTTTGCCCAAAAAACTAAAATTCATGTTAAGGAGATTTTTGGATTATCAAAAGTCACATCACAACTTACCTTCCATATAAGAGAGTAGTGCATTTAAGAACAGACCAGAACAACTAAGTTAGCTTCCTATGCAACCAAGGGTTGCTGAAATTAGCTTCCCTCCAATGAAAATAGCTAGAGAAGACATTGTGAAAACCACCAATTGATATGAGACCACAAACTTTATGGAAAATTCACTGTTCCAAAATATGTTCTTTAAGTTCTCTCCTCTCCACAATGCACAAAGAAACCATTTCCAAAACCAATTCTAGGAAGTCTATACTTTCTAGATAGTCATGGAATTGATTCTCCTCATCAAAGTATTTTAATATTAAAAGATTTAGTGTCGATCAGATAGTGTTTAGGACTTTTTATGCAACCATGAGCATTCATCATTATAACCAGTGTTGTAAACATCTGAATTTTGTCATGAAAATTTCTGAAAACCCAATTTTGTGGCCTAGCTGATGTTTGCCATTTTTATCAATATTTTGGTGGATTCTTAATTTTGTTGATGTTTGTTGATTTTTACAAGTATTCTGTATTTTTATGATTTTTTGGTTTGTTGGACCCTTGTTGATTTTATCCTGATTTCAATCTTTGCAACATTGATTATAACTGGCCATCTGGAATTGAATGTTGTAATGATACTACTAGGCTTGGGGTTCCAATCAAAGTATGGCATATGAGAGTTAAATTATAGGATAGATTAATCATCATGCCACACTTCAAAGTATTTTTCTCCAAATAGATTCAAAGCCTATGATGGCTACCTTAACTCTGTCATGAGTGTCAATCATTTTGATTATTTCTAGGTAATTAGTCTTCTACTTCTTACTATGTATCATATTCCTAGAAATATCCTTCCATGCAAACTAATCAATCTAATCTAGGCCTCATAGTCTGTTCCATTTACAATGTCCTTTAATTGAGAAGATTTATCTAACTTTAGAAGTGAGGGAGGAGAGCCATAAGTAATCCAAGAACACTAGATATTTCTGCTGCTAAAATTCAATCCAACATCAAATCCCCATAGAGTCCAACTCATATGAAAAGGTATGATTGGCCAAGAATCAAAATTTTTTAATTCTCTTTAGAAGGGAACCCTAAACTC
The DNA here is from genome assembly GCA_000404065.3 of Pinus taeda. Lineage (NCBI taxonomy): Eukaryota > Viridiplantae > Streptophyta > Pinopsida > Pinales > Pinaceae > Pinus > Pinus taeda. The sequence goes on from APFE031608089.1 coordinate 31,780, forward strand.
TAAGTGCTATGTATTAAATAAATGTATCCCTCGTACTAATAATATTCATGGAAAAAATAATATGACGTCTGATTGCATTTTCCATGCAAAATTCCCACTTATGCTCCTAACCACTTTGTTGTTGAAGCAAAATCCCTGGGTTCTAACATCTAATATACCAAGCTTTTCATGTTCTTTATCTACTTTATATATCCTTCAAGAAATATTAGGTAAGCATTTCCACCCTCATGGTATGTGCCATGTATTATTCTGAAGGACCTCCTCAAGCTTGTACTACTTTGAGTCATTGGGGAATTAGTGGGAGAAGTAATGCACAAGACTAGTTGTCAGGATGTGGGAATGCATGGCATTCTTTCCAGCTAATGAAAACTCCCTATTTTATCACCTTCGAATGTTAATGTCAATTTTTTCAATCATCCACTCTCACATTAAGTAGATGGAAAGTAAACTTCATTGCATTTCTTCCACACACAAAAAAAAATCCACACAAACAAGTCTCCATGCATATTGAAACTCTAAGACCTAGGGAAGATAATATTTTAACTAGGAAGCCTTCCCAAAATGGAAGTTGAGAGGCTATTGGCTACATAGGGAGTTTGCTTAGGGCCATGCAGACTTGGCTAAGAGACAAAATGAAGAAAAGGCATTTTAAGGTTTCAACTTGCCTATGGTGGGGAACACATAGATTTTGCACTAAAAGAGTCCAAGGTAAGGGAGTCTTGTATCTTTAGGCAGACCCACCTTTGACTAATGACCAAATGAACAAATATTTCTTGTGCTCTAATGCTAGCTTCCGCATGCATCATAGTAAGAAGTGTCAAGTCTTTCACTTGGATCTGAGGTTCCTAGATATTATTAAGATGCCTATTAAGAATTGGCCTGGTACAAATCATATTGTAGTTGTTGGCATACTTGTATTTGGGAAGGTTTTAGATTTGCCCCACTTGGTAAAATATTAAAATAATCAATTCTTTGTTTAACTTATATTAACTAATTGTTATTAATAGTATTTATTTCAGATAAAAAAATGATATCTTCAAAAAAAATTATTTCATCTTTCTAAAGTATCACAAATTCAAATTATATATATATATGTGTGTGTATATGCATATGTCTAGTAACTTATTCATATAATTTTAATAAAGTTCAAAATCAAACTTACTTTACAATCATATTATTAGATAAAAAAAATATTTATCTCATTATATTAATTAAATATCTAACTTAATTATAACTTTAAAATTAAATTATTATTATTTATACCATAATCATTCATAAAATAAAATATTTATATTACAAAAATTTGAAAAATCTTAGTTGGATCGTAAGCCTCCCACTATCTTCGAGAAGGCATATTTGAAAATGCCATTGAAAAACGCACAACAAATGAAAATGTGGCTGTATTAGAATCCATTATGAAAGTCATACGCAAAGATAAACAATAAAACAAATCAAGGTTCTCTCTGAACATAGACGATAAAACAAATCATGTAAAATCATCAACTTTTAAGATCACTCTATTTTGAGAATCGATTACCAAATGAGCATTTTGACACAAAAAAATTAATGATTATATTTTTATGAATCGTAAGTTTTTAAGTAAAATTAGGTATTGGTTTATTCACAAAATATTTTGGCGCCAAAGAGTTTGTCATATTTGGGATACTAGGAGGTTTTTTCATTTTCAAAATATTTGCAATTATTTTTTCATTTTTAAAACATTTACCACATTCCCAATTTTTCTGACTTTTTAAATCAACATAACTGTATTGATATAGGAAATCTTCTCTCCCTTTTTTTAATCATAAAAATAAAATATTAAAGAATCTCAATTAATATTTTGTTTTCTTATGATCTTATAGACCACATTGATTTTAGTGAACGTTAATAATAATTATCATCGTCCTCTTCAACATGTTATTAGTTTAAAAATTTACTATGACTGTGACACATAATTAAAACTTTCAAAACAATTTTATCAGTGATACAAGGTTATGTTCTAAAATAATTTAAAGTAGATTGATATACAAGTTAAACATATATTTATTTTAAAAAATATATAATCATATTTTTAATGATGGAGATTTATCCTTAATTAATTATAGAGATTTTGAATTTATAAACTGATTTTTGTTAAAATATCATAAATTAGCTTATAAAACCATATAAACAAGAACAACAATCCCACATTTATTTATATGATACTCTTTTAAATTAATCAATTTGATTAAAAAAATAAAAAATTTATCTCTTTTAAAATTATTACTAAAAATATTTAAAACTATTCAATAAAATTAAATCTTTACTATAAACTAAATAATTATTAATAATTAAATTAAAATTATAAAACTTTATATCTCAATATAAATCCCTTATTTTAAAAGATGAGATTGCAAATTGAACCTTTTCATATCAGCGCTTCTGCAGATGAAGGTTTGTGTACTTTACTGCAAGGCAGCTCCTGCGTTTTTGGGAGGCCTGCATAGTCGAGGTTCCGCTTATGCCTCCTTGACTTTCTCTGTTGTTTCTGCATAGTTAAGGTTCTCAGTTGTCTTACTGTCTGCTACACGAATGGTCAGGATCTGCAATGGCTTCATAAAAATACAAAACTAGCCACAACCATCCTCATCGAATAACTAACTCGCATTTCTGGCTGCCATCTCATCTACAAAAAGGAATTTTTATAGTTAAGGTTCTGCGGATTTCCTTGGCTTTCTAAGTTGTCTAACGGTCTGCTACAGGAATGGTCAGGATCAGCAATGGCTTCATAAAAGTACAAAACTAGCCACAACAATCCTCATCACATAACTAACTCACCAACCCCATCAACAAAAAGGAATTTGTATCGAGCAGACATGCTTCTCTGAAGGCAAAAGTTAAAAACTATTGAACCTTCTAGACATATGCACGATGCTTTCTTTGATGGCTTCTCCTCATGGGTCTTTTTTCTAAACTCTAAGTTGTTTTTTCAAATCTCATAGGCTGCACAGGAACTCGACCGTAAAAATAAATCCAATACATTTAATAATACAATCTACTTCCAACTTATCTGCACCCTTAGGGGTATGAAAAGTATAATTATTATTGCTAAAACATAAGTATGGTTAAATTGTAGATTGAATAGGATATTTTATTGTAATGATTAAGATTATGCGCATTATCTCAAAATAAAACTTATAAAACATATAAAACAATATTGTTGCAAGACATGTTTCTCTACAAAACAAAACATCGTGAGATGGGAAATAAAAATCTCAAACTTAAAAAAAAGGTAAGGATGTTGCCAAATTCCAAGTAATCAGTTCTCATAAAATTTGTTTAAGGTATTGAAATAATCAACATTTTATTTAATTTTATATTAACTAATTGTGGTTAATGGTATTTATTTCTTATTTTTAAAGCAATACAAGTTTAAATAAAAAAGGAAGTAACATATATAACCATAGTAAAGTTACCACTTATACAAGGAATTCGAATAAAGTTTAAAATGAAACTTTGTAATCATATTATTATATAGAGATAGATTTTTTATCTCACAAATAAGAAAATATTATCCATTAATTTAATTATAATTCTAAATTAATTTTTTTTTTCAAAGGTGAGAAAATTTATCATAACTCAGTTGTCAAGCCACCCGTGAGGACAATCATCTCTAGCTGTTAACCTCGAATGTAGGTTGATTCATCACACTTATTCAAGAAAAATCACATCCACCTAGAATAACCTGCTGGTAGTTCATAAGGGTGCAGAGTTTCGCTGGTAGTCTGTAAGGGCGGAAACTTTCACTCTTGCCAAATACCTCTAGGTATTTATTATTATTCATACCATAACAATTTTTAAAATAAAAATTTAGAAAATCTTAGTCTGATCATAGGCATCCCACCATCTTAGAGAAGGCATATTTTAGAATGCCACTGAAAACAACGGCAACTGTGTAAGAGGTAGTCCCTGCCGACATGCCCATGTTATAACATCGGATAACGAAGCAACATAAGCAAGATACTTCAATGCCATCCAAATTATATAGAGGCAGCGAAAATGAAGTTTCCTTCCGGATGCAGGGATGTAGCTCTTGCAGGTAATCCCCATTGTTATGACCCGTGCTATACTGGATTGATCAAGGGGCTGATGTATGATCTTCGTTCCCCATTGTTATGACCCGTGCCATGCTAGATTGATCGAGGGGCTGATGTATGATCTTTTTTTCAACAATGTAATATTTGGATGTGTTTCTTGTTTATACCATCAATTTGCCTTCCTCTATTTGAGGTTGGCTTGCTGAAACTTAGTATGAGTTTGAAACAACGATAAAAAAGTAAAGTCAAGTATAAACAAGGTGAATTACAAGGAAGTATATTATATATTACTCACAATCAAGCTTGGAAATCAAGTTAGGAAGGTATAAAATGAAGTGAAAGTGGATCAAACATAATCGGATAAATAAATTAATAAAAAGTGGCAAAGGAGGTACCTGTCTTTCAAGCTTCCTATAATATCTAGGTTACACGTGTAATGCATGCAAAATATGAGTGTATGCGCACATATTGAATCATTATTTTTTAAATGAATTAAATGTATAATATGAAATAACATGCAAATCAAATAATAGAACACTTAGCACCATGCATGCATTCTTGATGGATATGAGCTGATAGCGAGGATGTTTTCTAGCTCCTCACATTGATCAAGTGATATGAGATGATAGCAAGAATGACCAAGGTTTAGGTCCCCAAAATTGGAATTTTGCTTATTTATGCAGTAGAACAATTTGATGAATTTTTTTTGAGATGGTTTGAGGGCTATTAGTTTGAGGGATTTTATCTGAGCTTGGATTCGATTGATTTTCCTTCCATTTTGACCCTATAGTAAGCCTACTTCATGTGGTCTTTTGCCATTTTTTAGTGCTCGGGGAACATTGTTGGGTTCCACTTTAGGTTAGTATAAGATTTATCCAAATGCAAGAATGCAGAAGCACCTTCCATGCCAATGTCACCTTCTGAACTATTTTTTTGCAACATACATGGAGGAGAAATAGGGATTCATATAATAATTTATGCATTTTGGAATTAGAATGTTCTGAAAAGATTAAAGCATCATCTTTTTAGAACTTCAATTGGACATTCTACCAATATTTAAAAGATTTTTAAATAGGAAAATAATCAAATTTCTGCAGCGGGGATCTGTATCAATCCATGTATAATCAGATGTTGTGTCCATCAAGTGTTTAACAAAGCCCCAGAGAGAGATTATAAGAGATTGGTGTTTAAAAGACTCATAGGATATAGAGATTCAAAGTTAAATTTATATCTACTACAGTAGATAATGGAAGGCTATTTAAGGCAACCAATTGCTTGAATGATGTGATGTGATCGTGAGTGTTATGCGTCCCTTTCTTAATATGGAGACTCGAGCTCCTTTCTAAATTTAAGTCTTACAATATAGCTTAAATCGTAATGTCTTACAACATAACTTAAATCCTAATGCAAAAAGGATGCAAATGAAATTCGTAAATTATAGTTGCTTTATTAGTGGAGAAGACTCAAGAACTAGACAACTCAAGACCCCTGTGGGAAACAACGCAGTGTATCGATGGTTACTTGCAGTAAGTCACTTTGCCTGAGAAGTACATGATCTCGACATATACATCAATATTCTTTTTGTTTTATTATTACAAATCCCTTTTTCTTGTTAGGATATTCCGACACATACGAAATAGCTAAGTATAACTTGGTCTAGTGTAGAGTTAGGTAAAGTGTGTTTCTTTACTATGTACTTTTGTAACTTACAATCCGACAGTCATGATATGTAGTGATCCGACGGTTCATTCTCTCCTCGGTATTATCGACACTTGATCCATGGCTTAACACCCGATTGGTCAATGATCTCTATTTAAAGAGCATGGAGGGTGATTTGTAGGTTAATCATTCATGAGAGAAGCTTATGTAAATTTTCATTCTTTTTATTAATATATTTCTTGAAGTGGTCGTGTTGGCTCAGGCCGTGGACTGTTTCCTTCTTTGAGGGTTTTAACCACGTCAAAATACTGGTGTATTGATCTATGATCTGTTTGTGAGCGGTGTCCTTTGGTGTTTTGTCTGAGGAACTTACCCTGTAAATTCCTACATGGTATCAGAGCTATTTGAGGGCTGCGTCCATTGGTGATCCAAATATGAAGCCAGTAGAACTGCATCCGACTGTCGTTTCCTAAATCTACTGTTTCTGACTACTTTCAGGCCGAGAGGACTACTCTATTGTGTTGGGAGCATCTGTTCTAGTGAGGAACCCCTTTCATTTCACGCAAAAAGGTTTCCGGTAGCCCTAGCTACGTCATGTTTAAGATCTGGAGGTATACAATGTTTATTTGCAGTTTACAGTTATTTTCTCTTTATTTATTTCGGTTTCGGTTTATTTAGCTTTTTGTTTTTTTTATTACTGGATCTATACCTTTCATTTCTGCGTATGCTCTTTGCCCCGCGACTTTGTGCGATCTGGGCAAATCAAAAACAGAAAGGAAGGATTTTTCTCATGCGTATGCTCTTTTCCATTGTGCCTTAGTGTAATCTCGGAAAATCAGAAACATAGAGGAAAATATTTAGTTTCCGGCTAAAGCTAACTTCGAGCCGTAAGGTTCATTTTTTTTTGTATGTCCGTGTTGGGTTTTGTGTTTTTTGTTTTTTAGGGAAAAAGAGCTTTCTCAAGCAAGCACACAACCCAAAGCTTCAGTGACTAAACCCCCCCCCCCCCTCCCCTCTCTCTCTCTCTTTCTCAAACTTTTAGTTTAGCTCACTTGGTCCAAAGCTAATTTATGAGAATAGAGGTCTTGAGTTCAAGTCTCCTCTTTGTGGGGGCGTATTTTTCATTTCTGCACATTCTCGCACTTCGTCGACATCTTCATCAACTTTTCTTCAAAAATCCATAACTTCTTCATCCGGAAGCCATTTTCAGAGCCGTTTTTTTTTTAACCAACCTAATTTTTTGAGATCTTTCCATTGGAATACTTAGTTTCAGCATCTATGGCTTCAGTTTCTGTTAAAATGGAAAGTCCATGCCAAGTTATTCTTGACAGCACCAACTACTTCCAATGGTGGTCCTACGTTGTGGATTTACTTAGAAGTAAAGGTATCTACAGAATAGCCTCAGGCCAAGAAACCAAACCGAAAGATGAAGATAAGGCAGCTAAATGGGAAAATAGGCAAGATCAAGCACGAGGGTTAATAGGGATGTCTATTTCTCCAGATCTTAGATTCCATATTGCACAACTTGATGCTCCTGAGGAAGCAATGAAACAGATCACTAAAGTTTTTGGAATTAAAAATGAACTTAAATCCCATCAACTCGAAAATGAGTTGCTTACATTGGACCCCAATAATTTTTCTTGCATTGAAGATTTTTTGTCCAAGTTCAAGACCCTTAGACTTCTCTTGGAAGGTGTTAAGGTTAAGAAAGAAGATAGTAGCCTTATCTATTCCATTCTTACTAAGTTGGGACCAGCCTATTCTGTATTTGTTTCCACCTTCCATTCTACAAGAGAAGCCTTCATTTCTCAAGGACAAGCCTACAAGTCCCCTTCCTTTGATTCCTTT
>APFE031608089.1:39754-100864 GCA_000404065.3 Pinus taeda
TGCACAGTGATTTATGGGTCCACTTCCTGTTGCTTCATTATCTGGCTGCAAGTATTTCTTAACTTTCATTGATGATTTCTCCAGACGCACTTGGGTATACTTCTTAAAACTCAAGAGCGAAGTATTTAACACATTTTTGGCCTTCAAAGCCTTTGTTGAAAAACAATCTGGACATCAAATTCTTAAGCTAAGAACTGATAATGGTGAGAATATGTTAAAAACACATTCATCAACTTTTGCACCGAAAATGGCATTCAAATGCAACATACTGTTCCATACACTCACAACAAAATGGTGTAGCTGAAAGGAAAAATCGCACCTTAAAGGAAATGGCTAATTGTATGCTGCAATCTAAAGGACTCAGTCTTAGTTTTTGGGCCGAAGCAATTAATTGTGCAAATTATATAATAAATCGCACTCCTACTAAGGTTCTAAAGAATATCACTCCAGAAGAAGCTGGAGTTCCATTAAACCAGATGTAAGTCACTTTCGTATTTTTGGAAGTGAAGCATGGGCCCATATTCCAGATGAAAAGCATAAAGCTTTAGAACCTAAGAGTGAGAAATGTACTTTTGTTGGATATTCTGAAGATGTAAAAGGTTATAGACTTATTCCATTTAAGTCCAAAAATGTTATCATTAGACGAGATGTAAAATTTGATGAAAATAAATCGGCCTGCGAGCCTAGTCCGGCGGATGTGCACCTCTTCCTATCTCTTCTACTTTTGAAAACATTTCTTCTTCGGATGATTAAAGTGAGGATGACAATCCTCCCCCACCTTCTTAGGATCCTCAACTTCCAAGATGGGTCCGTGCTACTCGGGATGCAGCAGGTGATCTTGCCGGTGATCCTACAGATCAGCGACGTACACGTTCTCAGGTTGAAAGAGCCTCTTCTTTACTGGCTCAAGCTCCAGTAAATCATGATCCTGACACTTTTGCAGAAGCTTCAGGCCATCCACATTGGGAAGCAGCTATGAATGAAGAATATCATTCATTGTTGGCAAATGATACATGGGATCTTGTTCCTCTACCAAAGGGACGCAAACTTGTTAGATGTAAGTGGGTTTACAGAACCAAGTATGGACCAGATGGGAAAGTTGATAAACATAAAGCTCGTCTTGTTGCTAAGGGCTTTTCACAGGTTGAAGGCATTGACTACACTGAATCCTTCTCCCCTGTTGCCAAAATGAACTCTATCCGCCTTGTTCTTTCCCTTGCTGCCTCTTTCAAATGGGAAGTCCATCAGATGGATGTTAAATCCACCTTCTTGCATGGGGACTTGCATGAAGAAATCTATATGGAACAACCTATTAGCTTTATACAAACAGACTCCAGTCTTGTATGTCGGCTTAAGAAATCCCTTTATGGTCTCAAGCAAGCTCCTCGGGCTTGGTATGCCAAAATGGATAGCTTTCTTTTAGAATCTGGCTTTTCTAGGTGTCATTCTGACAATACTGTCTACACCAAGAAAGTGGGCAAGTCTCTTATCATTCTTGTTCTTTATGTTGATGATCTTATCCTCACTGGTAGTGATCCCAACCTTATAAACCATGTGAAGTCTAGCCTTAAAAGGAAGTTTGAAATGACAGACTTAGGACACTTACATTAATTGGTCTTCAAGTCTTGCAATCCAAGGAAGGTATTTCCCTTTCCTAGTCCAAGTATGCATGTGATATCCTACACCATTTTCACATGGAAGACTGTAAGCCACCCCCTTCTCCCTTTCAGTCTGGAGTCAAACTTTCAGTCACTTGTACTTCTCCTGAAGTTGATGCTACCTTATACCATCAACTTGTAGGAAAACTTTTGTATCTAACCCATACTCGTCCTGACCTTTCCTTTGCCGTTGGACTTCTTTCTCGGTTTATGCAAAACCCACATGAAAGTCATTGGAAAGTAGCTAAAAGAATACTTTGTTATGTTCGAGGTACAGTTCAGTTTGGGATTCATTATAGTGCCGAAGAAGCTCCTCTATTGGTTGGTTTCACTGATTCCGATTGGGCTGGTGACCCTGATGATCGGAAGTCTACTGTAGGTTATGTGTTCACTCTTGGTTCAGGACCTATTACATGGGCTTGCAAGAAACAAGGTGCCATTTCTCTTTCGTCAGTAGAAGCAGAGTATCGTGGTGTCGTGGAAGCTAGTAAGGAAGCCTTGTGGCTTCGCCAGATCCTATCAGAGTTTGGTTTTCAGCAGCAGCATCCGACTACACTTTGGTGTGATAATCAAAGTGCCATTCAGCTTTGCAAAGATCCAGTTCAGCATCAGCGTAGCAAACACATTGAACTACACATGCACTTCATCAGAAAGCTCATTCGTGACCATGTTCTTGAAGTGCAATATTGTTCAACAGATGATCAAGTTGCAGACATCTTTACAAAGGTTCTCATAGAGGCGAAGTTTACTAAACTTCGATTTATGGTTGGAGTTCAGGAAGTTGTCACTAAGGGGGGGTAGGCTCTAAAGCCTCCTTCCTTCTCCTATTGTGTCATATTTGTAAATCCTTCAATCCTATCCCAAGTTTTTCTCAAGGGGGGATGTTAGGATATTCTGACACATAGGAAATAGTTAAGTATAACTTGGTCTAGTGTAGAGTTAGGTAAAGTCTGTTTCTTTACTATGTACTTTTGTAACTTACAATCTGACGGTCACGATATGTAGTGATCCGATGGTTAATTCTCTCCTCGTTATTATCGACACTTGATCCGTGGCTTAACACCCGACTAGTCCATGATCTCTATTTAAAGAGCATGGAGGGTCATTTGTAGGTTAACCGTTCATGAGAGAAGCTTATGTAAATTTTCATTCTTTTTATTAATATATTGCCTGAAGTGGCCGTGTTGGCTCAGGTTGTGGACTGTTTCCCTCTTTGAGGGTTTTAACCGTGTCAAAATGCTGGTGTATTGATCTATGATCTATTTGTGAGCGGTGTCCTTTGGTGTTCTATCTGAGGAACTTACCCTGTAAATTCCTACATTTCTAGTGTGAATTACTATGAATGCATATTTTGGCCATGATAAGCTATTGTTAAAGCATTCTACATTTAAGATAAGATAATACTGACAACATATGGCTAATATGAGTGCAATTAGAAAGATTCGCTAAATCTGAACTTCTTTAATGAAAACAGAGCACTTATGCCATTTTAAGTCATCGACACCAGGAAAAATAAATAACCTTCTTATTGTGCATTAGCTCCAGCCTCCAGCTTTCCTTCTCAGAAGCGTCCGCGCCTAGCCACTTGAACTTTGACAGAAAGCAAGAAATATTGCATCGACTTTCGCAGTGTTCCCTAATTACTCAGGATTACTTTTTTTAACTTTATTTTTATGATAAATGAGCACATCCTTAATTTTTGCGATAAATGTTCACATGATTCCTTCCATTTCCACGATGAATGTTATAATGGAGAATCTTTCACATCGAATTTGAGCAGAATGTCCGAGATGCAGTCAGGGGAAAAACAAACAATATAAACACTTTAATTGCATTCTTCGAATAATTTGCTAATTATTAGACTGTTTGCTAATTATTAGAATTTTTAGAGTCTTTTCTATTAAATTAAACCCGAGACTATCATGATTTATGGAGGTAGATGCTATACACTGAATATTTTGCTAATTTTCCTGCATTTAAAGTTTTCCTTTTGAAAACTCTTGGAATATTGTATAACTCGATTTACACTGGAAAAGGCCAAATGTTTTACATTTATACTCTGCATATGTTGCTAATTGGGTGTAAGAAGACAATGTACATAATCATGTTATTCAATTGGCTATTGGTTACTCAAGACCTGAAGTTGTATGTGGCTCGAAGATAGTGTATATAATCATGTTATTCAATTGGCTCTGGGTTACTCAAGACCTGGAGCTATATGTGGCTCCTGAGAAGGCTTATAAATGAAAATGAAAGAGTAAAAAACATAATGTAAGTTTAATTACCCAAATATCAGTGGATGCCAAGCTCCAAGTAGTCAGAATTTGGCTCTTCAAAATCTATTGAAATATTTTCTCTATTTGGAAAGAGCAGAAATGTTTAATCTGAGATAAATGAATGCATGCTTGGTTGTAGAGGGGGACACTGCTTTAGCCATTTTTGGTGTATGCTTGCCGTAGAAGAGGGCAACTTTGCAGTGGTGGGAATGTTGGATGTTGGATGTTGTAGGTGGTGCCCAGGTTGTGTTGGTCATCAATGGGCAACAATGTTGGATGCTAGATATTGTAGGTGGTGACCATGCTGTGTTGAGCATCAACCAACAACAAGCTTATGAATTTCATCAATGAGCAACAAGCTTATGAATTGTTATGTATGCTGGACACATTTTAGGCTGCAACACAACATCAACCGACATCAATGGGCAACAAGCTTATGAAGGGTTATGGATGCATGAAAGGTTACGGATGCCTGGACACATTTTACGCGAGAACCACGGGGGGCTTAACTGGGGGAGCAATATCATATCACATGGGTTCATATTGGGGGATATATATTGAGGGAAAAAATGGATACATACAATATCTAGTGAAAGTAGGGGTTTTTTAAATTGGGAAGCTATATTGGGTTTATATTGGTAGGGGGTTAAATAATGTGATTTTGAGAGGGATTTTCCAATATGTAGTCAAATTAAGGGTATTGTTTAATATGCCACGAACGCACATGATATGTCAGAGGTTCACTGAGTGAATCCACGTGGTGACAGCACAACATCAACCCACAACAAGATTATGAATTGTTATGGATACCTGGACACATTGGCTTATAAGCGGTGGATAGTAAAGTTTATGAATTGTTATGGATGCCTAGACACATTGGCTTGTAAGCGGTGGATGCTAAAGTGTTAGTTGGTAAAGTTGTGAATGAGAGGAAAATGATGGATGTTAAAGTTGTGGACTAGAGGAAAATGGAGAATAAAGAACATGCTGGTAGAGGAGCAGTGGAGAGAAGATGATCTACTATGGCAGATGATAATAATCATGTTGTATTAGGCTTGGAGCTTGCCACGAAGCTGTGCGCTGCCAACTATGCCAACGAACTACTCGAGCAAAGACCTAAAGAAAACTTTGGATAAACAAGTAAAGATTTGAAAAAAAAACTTTGCATAACTACTACTTCGGATAAAACAAACTTAAACTTTGGATAAACAAGCAAAGACTTGAAAAAAAGCTCTGCATAACTACCACTTTGGATAAAACAAACTTTGCATTCACAGATGCTAATAAGCATGTTGTATTAGGCTTGGAGCTTGCCATGAAGCTATGTTCTGCCAACTATGCCAACAAACAAACTACACGGGCAAAGGCCTAAACAAAACTTTGGATAAACACACAAAGACTTGAAAAAAAACTTCGCATAACTACTACTTTAGATAAAACAAACTTTACATGACAACTATTATAGATAAAACAATAGAGAACAAAACAGACCATAAATAAAACTAAAACAAACTTTGCATGACAACTATTTTAGATAAAACAATAAAGACCAAAACCGGCAGGGAATAAAATTTTGCATTAAAAGTTTAAGCCAGAAATAAGAAGTTAAGAGAGCAATAAAACTTCGCATAAAAAATTTAAGCCGACTATAAGACCTTAAAATCAAATCATTTACCGTCTATTATTTAAAAATATATATATATTTTTTGTCAGGTTAATGTATCGGCTAATATATTGTTTTGAAGGGTCAACGCCAGAATTAATAGATGGTCAGCCGTTTATCGCAATAGTCCCTGTTTTTCCATTGGCAGGGACTAATAACGTACATCAAATGAAAACGTGGCCGTAATAGAATCAATTATTAAAGTCGTACGCTAAGATAGACAATAAACCAAATCATGTAAAGTCATCACTTTTAACATCACTTTGTTTTAAGGGTTAATCGCTGCAATTTTAAGAATTGATGGCACGCACTTTATCAAATACCATATCAAATACCATGGAACCATAAGTTTATTAATGATTATGGATTTTGGTATAATGACCAACTTTAATACAAAATGAGCATTTTGGTATAAATTTAATTTAATTATTTTAAACTGTGAAAAAAATATAATTGTCACACTTTTAAAGATTATAATGTGATCAATTTAAAATTTTACTAATGCCAATAACATATAATTAAAATATTTTAAGCGATCTCTCTGTGATGCAAGGCTATGTTTATTTTTTATATAGGTACAATTGTAACCTGATAAAATGATCCCATGTGCCTCATCTTTAGGTGGTCCACCTCCGCATGCTCCTTTAATGCCTTGACTTCATGGTACTCTGTGTTTTTTTGGTGGGTAAACTCTTCATTTTTTTTGTCCCAAAAACAAATCCGCTACGTTTGTTTTGACTTTTCCGTTTCGGGATGTATGGATCTTTGGGGAAAGTTTCTATGTTATCGAATTTCATTGGGAAGGGGACTCACAATTTTTCCTACCGTCACTAATAAGTTTTACGAAGATTTCAGGGACATTCTAAACAGATTTGAAAGATGTTTCGGGTAGATTTTAGTGTTTTATGAATAGTTTTGACCATGGTAGACATTAATGATTAGATAACATGGATTTTTTTTCTTTCCGTTATATTTGCATATTACTAAATTTAAATCATGGTAGAAGTTTTAATTCAAAACATGGATTTTATCACAGTGAATCTATATTACTAAATTTAAATCATGGTAGAAGTTGTAACTCAAAACATGGATTTTATCATTGTGAATCTAAATCAGTGGTACAAGTTGTGATTCAAAGCATGGGTTTTGAATAATGAGTAACTTTGATTTGGTGCTTCTACTATCCAAACATCAAAACATCAGTGATTGTGAAAATAATTAGACAGTAATGACTTGAATCTAGTCATACAGTAAATGTTTATTTAAATTCCTATTCATTCACCTTTTTAATCTAAAAATATGAATCTAATCCCTTTACAAAACCACAAAACATATTGAGAAGGGAATGTCTTTTACATTAGTATTATTGACAAAAAAATGAGGAAAAAAAGTTGTTATAATGACATTTCTCTGTCATATGGATGCAAAGAGTTACACTTAAGTTTTCTAAAGCTAAACTACATTTTTCTCATGTGTAGCTGCCAATAATAGAATGTCATTTGACCATATTTTAACTTGTTCAATCTTTTTTTTAAAAACTCGCACAAATGTTATCATATAATTTTTTTGTCACCTAATTAAATCTTGACAATGTTTTCTATTGGCCAATGAACAATTTGAACTTCTTATTTAGCTTCTTCTCGAGGCAGAGAGGTACATACAATTTGGAAAACATAGGACTAAACATCCTATTGAGAGGATTTTTTATCATAGCCAAGTAATGCTAGCACTACTTTAGCATTACTTGGTTAACATTAGTTGTTCGCCTCCACTCTGGTATCTTGTACATCATCAAGTCTTGCCACGATCTTCTAAGCCCTTTGGTACACACAACCATCGAATTGCTTAAACTGGCCAATTGGCCTCTCATCAAGCGAGACTCCCTTCACTTTGTTGAAGTGCTTACTCCTCCTTCCTTTCTTTAGAAACTCTCCATTCCTTTCCTTGACAAGGGTAATTCCTTAGTTTTTCATTATGACATCAGACCAATCGAGCCCTCTTTCTTGTTGTTGAAGAATTGCAAATGGTTTAAATATTGTGTTTTTTAACTAGGTCTTCCTCCTATCAAAGAATTGCAGTGGAGTCCAATCCCCATCACAGGATCAAGTGGATCTTGCGCTTGGACCAATTGGAGGAAACCACAAAAATTAGGTATGTTCTTGTGGGCCTAGATCATTGAACAAAAAAATTCTTTGAAATGATGGAATTCATGGCAGATTGTACATGCCATTTCTAGTTGTTGTGGGAGTTCCTTTTGATAGATTGCAAACACCAAATTCTTATTTCAAAGGCCATGACGCCCCTCTATCATTTGATTTTTGAGAATTTCATAGAACTATTTAGGCTAGGTGTTTTAGCAAGCTTACCCAACTAGAAAATCAAAGCGGGACTCCCTTCACTCTGTCGAAGCATTTAATCATTCCTTTCTTCAATTGTTCTCCATAACTTTCCTCAACAATGGTAATATAATAAGTTTTGGTTTTGAATTCAAGCCAGTCTATCCTCCTTGTTGTCAAAGAAATATGGTGGAGGCCAAGCCCCATCATAGGACCAAGTGGAGCTTGAACCTGGAAATATTGGAGGAAACCGCAAAAAATATTGTAACCCCAAGTATGGGAACCGAGTACATTCTTGTGAACCTAGATCCTTGAATGGAAAAATTCTCTAAAATGAGGGAATTTATAGTGAAATGTACAGGCCATTTCTAGTTGTTATGGTAGTTCCTTTTGATAGATGATAAAGAAAGGATTTTCTTCTTTTCATTGTGTGGACCAATTATTATTTCAAAGGCCATGATGTCCCTTTGTCATTCAAAATTTTCATATTTCATAGAATCTTTAGTAAGCTAACCAAACTATAAAATCAAAGTGACTCTCCCTTCACTCTATTAAAGTGCTTACTACTCCTTCCTTTCTTAATCATTTGTCCATTCCTTTCCTCGACAACGATAATTTCTTAGTTTTTTGTTCACGCTTCAACTTAGTCGAGCCCTCCTTCTTGTTGTTGAAGAATTGCGATGGAGGCCAAGATGCATCAAAGGATCTAGTGGAGATTGCACCTAAACTGATTGGAGGAAACCATAAAAATATGGTAACCCCAAGTCTAGGAATGGGGTGTGTTCTTGTGAACCCAAACCCTTGAATGACATAATTCTCTAAAACAAAGGAATTCATGGTGCAATGTACATTCCATTTCTAGTTGTTTTCTGATCTAAATTTAAACAAGAACACAACAAATTATAGATATAACAATAAATACAGAGATGAAGTAGAAATAACACTTGATTTCATTAATATCAAATACTTAAATATGCTTACAAACAAAAATGGTAGCTTATCTCTGAGAAGAGATGTAGTAGGCACATGTCTCTGAATTGTGTTACAATGAGGCTCAAAGGCCTATTTATTATTCAGAAACAATGGGAAACCTTAAACATCCAAAAACCTAACCCTAAGAGATGAAGCGCCAAACTATAGACCTCGTTTGGATAAATTGGTACATTAAATTCACGGGGTCATAACTTTGACATGCGATCTCCATTTGATGTGCATAATACCTCGTTAGCAAGATTTATCCGAGGAATACAAATTTCGAGTGGTGAACACCCATGTTGGCCTTGATTTTCCCAAAAAATGTCTTTTAGGGCCTCAAAACTGATCCAGAAGTTCAGGACCCGAAAAACGGCCAAAAATAGTAAGCTCTGCTATGATTAAGGAAACTAAAAAACTAAAAGAGACAATGGTGGGGGTCCAAGTGGAATAGGCGGGTGGCCACCAACATCCACCTGGATCAATCCTCCCTCCTTAGGAAGCAATGGTCTCCATTGCGTTGAGTGCCTCCATGAGATGCGAAAAGTTTTGCTGAACTTGGTCCTTAGTGAGCCACTTGCCTTGGTGCACGAGTTGGCTAGCTTTGACAACCCAATATAGTTGGATCTTTTGATGGCAAGTGTTCTTGACCTATGTGTCCATAATTTGACCAGTTGTGGCATCTCCCATGTAGTCTGGGTATAACTCTGTTGGTTTGAGTTGTTTTGCAATATTTGTTGTGTCCAATAATTTTTGGAAGTATGGTCAAAGGCAGTCCACATTGAAGACTAGGTGTAGGCCAAGGAATGGGGAAATGTTGAGCTCAAAAGCATTGTCTCCCACGGCCTTGGCTATGGTGTAAGGACCATATCAGAGTGGTCTAATCTTTCGATGGGCTCTGGTAGGACGTTATTTTTGCAAATGCAACCAAACTTTGTTTCCCACCTGAAACTTGTGTGGCACCCGATGTTGATCATGTCGTTGCTTGTACTTGGAATTTTATTTCTCTAAGATGCTGTGAACCTGCTAGTGGATCTGTTGGATGCATTCAATAAATATGGTTTCTTTATCATCCTCGGACAATACATCTGTGGATTCAATCTATGCAGTCACACGAGGCATGGAAACATCAATTAGACACAATGGTTGAAATCCTAGACCCACTTGAAAGGTACTGCAACCAGTCGAGCTATGGAGAGCTCTGTTATAACTGTGTTGCACATATGGAAGACTCATCCTAGGTTCAAGGATGCTTGGAGTTGTGCATGCAGAGTATGTGTACTATCATCCTATTGACAACCTTCGTCTGGCCATCAGTCTGGGGATGGAAGGCAGTCGACTTGGTGAGCTTGGTGTCCAATAGTGTCCATAGGCTTGACCAGAATGTGCTCAAGAACCTACTATCCCCATCTGATATAATGGTTTGCGGGTTCCCAAAATTTATCCATACTTGTTCGAATAAGAGTTTGGAAGTTTCCTTTGTTGTGATACTCTTCTTGCAGGCCACCAATATAATCATCTTAGAAAATCCATCCACAACCACAAATACATAGTCATTACCATGCTTGGGAGAAGGGAGGCCAGACATATAGTCCATGGATATGGATTCCCATGGCTTGTTGAGAGTAGGTAGAGGATTGTAGAGGCCTTTCTTCTTGATGGTTGGCTTCGCAATGGCATAGGCACTGAAGGATCTTATATATTTACCAACATCCAATGGGAGTTTGGGCCAATAAAAGTGATTTTGTAATACAACCATGGCTTTCTCCACACCAAAGTGTCCTGCGACCCGACTGTAGTGCGCCTCCCAAATCATCTTAGCACACTCGCTTGAAGGAACACAAAGGTGGCATAGGTAACATAACAATGCATCCTCGAGGTGGAAATGAGGAAATTTCTTTCCATCTACTAGCATATGGTATGTGGAGGAAAACTCTAGATCATTTTTGTATAATTGCAGCCATCCAGAGGTCTCATGACCACAAGAGTTGCGAACACTAGTCAGTGTTGCAACTAGGGGCAGACTGAGGCAGTCTTCAACATGATTGGTGCTGCCCTTTTTGTATTTAATGTTAAAATGGAATTGTTGCAAATATGTAGACCACTTCCGATAACAATTGTTCTACAACTTTCCTTGTGTATATATAAACTAAGGAGGTTGGTGATCAGTGTGGATGATTATCTCCTTCCCCATAATGTAATCGGTAAGCCTGCACGATGGAATAAATCTCATTATCATTGGTGGGGTACTTCTGAATTGTATCGGAAAGTGTCTCACTTTAATAGGCCACTCGAAGCCCGTGCTGGGGGAGGATTGCACCAATAGCATAATTCAAGGCATATGTCTCGATTTCAAATGGTTGTTGCAGGTCTAATAGTGTGAGTATAGGTGTAGAGTAGAGGTGGTGCTTCAACTCAATAAATTCCTTTTGTTGGGACTCGGTACAAGAAAAATTTGCTTTCACCCTGCCCTTAGTAATCTCACTCAAAGGCCAAGTGATACGGGAGAATCCCAACATGAACCTCCAATAGAAATTTCCAAGGACTAAAAGGCTGCAAAGCTGCGTTAGAGTGGTCGGGGCTGGCTAGTCCAGATTGACTTGGATCTTGGCCGAGTGCACATGCATGCTACGCTCATCTATGATGTACCCCAAGTATTGGACCCGACTCATGCCAAAGGTTCATTTCTCCAAATTGGCACACAGTTTGTGTTACTAAAGGGTTTGAAGGACCTGCCAAATGTGTTTCCTGTGTTCTTCCCAACTCTTGTTGACAATGAGGATGTCATTTGGATAAACCACCACAAACGAGTTAGCGAAGGGTTGTAAGATGCCATCCATTAGCCTCATAAAAGTAGAAGGGGCATTTGGCAACCCAAAGGACATAACCAACCATTCAAAAATTCCTTGGATTTAAAGGTGGTCTTCCATACATCTGTGGGCTCTATTGGAACCTCATGATAACTAGACTTCAGATTGATCTTGTTGAAATACTTGCCCCCCTTTTGTTGGTCCAGCAGGTCATCAATCTGTGGGATTGGATACTTATTCCTGACAATGATTTTGTTTAGTGCCCGATAATCAATGCAAAGCCTCTAGGTCCCATCCTTCTTCTGTACAAGTACAATTGGGCTCCCACAATGTGAGGAACTTGGTTAGATGTGCCCTTTGTGCAGCAAATCCTCTATTTGATTCTTGATCTCTTCATTTTTGAGAATGGAGCGACGATATATCAGCTCATTGGTTATAGGTGCTCCATGACTCAGATTGATTTAATGCTTGACTTGATAGTGCAACGATACCCCTATGGGTGAGGAGAAGATGTCCCTGTATTCTTCCACGACTGTATCCATCTGCTTATGCTGCTTAGAGGAACCCTTCCCTTGGGCCATGGCTATGACTATGAACTTCCCCTTACTTTGAGAGCAAATCAGAAAGAAAACAAATTTACGAGTCTGGGAGATGAGCTTACTGCATTTCTTAGTAGAGATCAAAGAGATGGCGGTAGGTGGGGATACTTCCGATATCCTATATAACTTAGTACCCAAAGAAAAAATAACAGAGCAAGGTCTACAGTCATATACATCATGTTGCTCCCATAAGTATGCTTGTCCTAATAATACATCATAAACTTCAAGAGGAGCAAAATTACATAGTACCTCATCCGTGAAGGGCTTGGTGCTGTAGGGAAGGCGAGACTTCTCGTTGACATGGGGATCTCATCCATTGTGAAGCCACCTAATGGTATATGATTGGAGATGTTTTGTAGTCAGTAGGCCCAACCACTTCACGACCTCTATTGAAATGAAGTTCTTATGACTCCCACTGTCGATAATGACCTATAGCAGAGAACCCTTCACCCACATCTATGAGTGTAATAGGTGCTCCCCTTCTTCTGGATCTTCGGGCTCAATCTTCTGGATCTTGGTGGTGGCTGTTAACACCCCAAGAAACTCTCCTAGGTTGTATATTAGAGATGCTCAGGAACATTACAAACTCAACAAAATGTTGGAAATGGATGAATGGAAGGAATGATGCATATTCAAGCCAGATAGCCACTTCTACTATGCTTAACCCCAGACATGGGTGAACACCCCCAGACTACAAGGCTTTAGACCACCAACTACTCACAGTTTAAGGAAAATGTGAAGATGGAGAACACTGATTACACCAGCAGATACATAGTACCCTGTGATGGCCAGCTGCAACCAGTTATAAGGTCTATAAATCTATTTTTTTAATGCACAAATAGGATGACAGCTCTCTGGCATTAGAACAACAGAAACCTGCATACAGATTTAATGATACATGCTAGATTCTAACATAGGTGTCAAATGACAGCCCCTCTAATGCTAAATACCAAGAGAACATAAAAAATGCATGTAGACATAGCTCGGAACAAGAAGAAGAAGTGGAAAGTGAGCAATTGACAGCAAAAGAAGCTTGCATTAGCTGAAAATGCAGACCAGAAGCTGCAGGTATCATAATAATTACAGTCTCCAGAAGCTGAATATTACATCAGAGCCCAAAACCATCAACCCCATTACATTGTGTCTTTTGGATATATATAGAGGTTGATTACAAAATTGCTCTGTTGGGCTACACGAGAAGGGGTCATAATGGATCACCTAACATATTAATTCTTAGATATGGGCCACAGATATGGTTTGCCTATGTCTGCACCTGAATTCGACCTTCTCTGGTGCTCTACAGTCCTCCTCTGAGCAGGTGGCGTGAAATATAAATGAAACCCATAACCATTGAATGCTTTGAACTGCTCGAGGGTGTCCTGTTTCCTTCTCGGCCATGTTGTTGGTTAATTGCAGTTGCTTGTTGCACAGTACTGCTCCATGATTGCTTTCTGCTGTATACAAAAAATTTTGTGCCACTAAGAAATCCTTCCCATTTTGCTTCTTTTGAACTTCAAAAAGTCCAGAAACATAATTAGCTTCTCTATCGGGTCCGCCCTTCGGGTCACAGTCACATATCGCAACCGGCCAATCCCTTGCTTTTCTTTATATTTAGAAATCCATGAAAAACGCTAGAGACCATGAGAAATTGCCTTTGGCAGACTTCAAAATATATATATTTCACTTCTCGGACCCTTTAGTGTCCGGGCCTCATCGCTATCGGCACTCACCCAAGGCTCCCTTTGTATTTTCATTTATCTAACGAAAATATACCAACTACGTTGAAAACGGCTTGCGCGCGGGCTTGAAATTTTATTATAAATCCTTTGTAATGCCATCGGGTCCGGCTCATCGGATCGCATGCATGTCTTATGTGAAGGCACTGCCCCTTTGGTTTTGCCAATAGCGATACGCCGATGCGACATGAGCCGTTGATCTGCCAGCGCAATCGACGGTCCTCGCTTAATCGTTGATCTCCATTACCATCGCCCTTTTGAAAGCGCTGATTGCAATATTGCTGCGGACCCGACTACCCCATTATAGTCTGATTAATAGAATTATCATATCCAATAGGGCAACCGCTCATTGGCCATCGGCGATGTTATAAAACATGGCTTGAAAGGGGCCTAATGGAAGCTCCGATTGCGATCCTCCAATTATATATGGGCCGTTGAGCAGCTAGATCTAACGGCTGTCATGCAATGCCCAGTTTAACCCTGCAGAAATACATTTACATTTTTTTAGAGTGTTTTGAGCCTCGATAGTGCATTTCCGCTCTCCCGAGGGCACTCTTCTTCCAACTATTTCGATCGGTGGGTGGCCTTTGACCAAAACTTGGGGATTTCAAAAGTATGCTTGGATCCCTTGGCATGATTTTAAGCAGATTTGCAGACATTGGGAGTGTTTTTGGATCCATTTTTATCCTTTTGTATAGCAGCCCTAACACTGGCTCCTTCTGGGGATGAGATCCTCCCCGTGAGGTCTCAAGAACCTGCAGATCAATGCCTTTCCACCAGCAAACAAATTAGCCAAAATTTCTAGTGTTCCATTGGGCATGGAGTCTACTGCACCTATACTTAAAACTGATAAAAATACAATATTTACAGCTTTAAGGCCAAAGACCTTAATTCACATAAACTTTCAAAAACCACCCATTAACTGGACCATCAAAAACTGCCTCTCCTCCTATACTTTTCGGTATGAAGGTGTTGTTCCCTTGAATCTATGAAATGATGAAAGGGCCTGTCCAGAAAGCATCAAACTTCCCATGGTTGCCTTTCTTTTCCTTTAATGCATCCCATCCTAAGACCAAGTCTCCAACCTGAAAATTATTTCTTTTTGCTTTCTTGTCAAAGGCTTCCTTGATCTTTTTCTGATGTGTTGCAGCCTTTTCAACCAACTGTTCTCTAATTTGATGTAACTCTGCCAAATCAGTGATCCTTCTTGCCATGTCTTCTTCCTCATCCTGCTCTTCTTGAAGGAATTTTGCCACAAGGAGAGTTAGTTGAATTGGGAAAACAGCCTCAATGCCATATACTAGCTTGAAAGGAGAATTGCCTGTGGATTTTTTAATGGTCACCCTGTCAGCCCACAATGCATATTTGAGCTTTGAATCCCAATTCCTTTTATTGTCTTCTAACAAATTTTTAATTATCCTGATCAGACTTTTATTTGAGGGTTCTGCTAGACCATTTCCCTGTGGATAATATGAAGTGGAATGAATGAGTTTAACACCCATCGAATCACACATTTCCACCAATTCTTTTGCCCTGAAGGCTGCTGCATTATCTGTTATTAACTTATGTGGGCAACCAAATCTGCTGAAAATATTTTATGTTAAAAAATTAATGACCACATTATGATCAACCTTCTTTCTAGGGATTGCTTCAATCCATTTCGTAAAATAATCAGTGGCAACTAATATCCACCTGTGTTGGCCACTGGAATGTGGGTTGATTTCACCAATGAAATCCAAGCCCCGCTGCTGAAAAGGTCCTTTTGCAATTATTGGTTTTAGGGGCAGGGATTTTAACTGCTGCTTTCCTTCAAATCTTTGGCACTTGTCACAAGATTTAACAAAAATAAATACATCAGAAAATAAGGAGGGCCAATAGTACCCAGCTCGGAGAATTTTATGAGCTATAGTTTTCCAATAATGGTGCCTTCCACACATGCTGTTATGGAACTGCTGCATAACCTGTACTGACTGTTCTTTGTCCAGACACCTTAAAAGCACTCCAGATGGATCCCTCCAGTACAACAGATTTTCCATAATGCAATACTTTGCTGCTTTAAGTTTTAGAGTTCTGGCTTGACTTTGGGTGAATTCTGAAGGGATTTCTAGCTTCAACAAAAATTTAATGATTGCAGAATACCAATTACAAGAGGCTAGATTCTCAACCACTGACTGCTTTCGGTCTGGTTCAGCTGCTTCTTCCTCATTTGTTTGACTGTTTGCTACAATTGTGCACAGGAAATCAATGTCCAAAGACCTGCAATTTTCTTCAGCCAATAATTTGGTAAGACCCTGGCCTCTAACAAGCTTTGTGGACTTAAGCTCAATGTTGAATCCTATCATTTTAGCAATCCAACTTGATCTTCTTCCATCAGCATCAGGTTGTGTTAGGACATCTTTAATTGCAGCGGAGGGTACATATGCAATTATCTTTGAATGTAATATATAAACTATAAAAGCCTTTAAGGATTTAATAAGAGCATATGCCTGCTTTTCTATGATATCATACCTCAGTTCAGCATCCCTCGAATTCTTACTGAAGAACGCCACTGGATGCTCTAAACCTTCTTCATCCTGCTGCAATAAAACAGCTGCAATAGTATCTTCAGAGGCAAAGGAAAATAGGTGGAACTCCTTGCTGTAATCAGGACTTATTAATGTGGGAGCTTCCATAATTGCCTTCTTTATGGATTCAAATGAATTTCTTGCTTCGTTAGTCCATCTTACCTCTGACCCTTTTTTCAACATGGAGGTTACATGCTTGACTAGCTCTGCAAAATTAGGAATAAACCTCCTTACAAAATTTATTTTATCCAGAAAAGACTGCACATGTCTTTCTTTGATCTTGGGACAGTCAAAGCTTGGATTTCTTTGACTCTTTCTGGGTCAATCTGAACACCTGCAGCAGACATAATATGTCCTAACAGCTTGCCTTCTTCCAAAAAAAATTGTGACTTTTTTGGATTGACTGAAATTCCAAACCTCCTGCACTTCAAAAACACCTTTTTCAAATGCTGCAAATGATCATGATGGCTGCTGGAATAAACAGTTATATCATCAAGGTATATCAGCACAAATTTGTCCTTCTCTCCCACAAAAGCTATATCCATAGCTCTTTGAAAGGTAGCTCCAGCATTCATCAATCCAAATGGCATTTTGGCATACATGAAAGTGCCCCAAGGAGTGGTAAATGCAGTCTTTTCTTGGTCATCTGGGTGCACAGCAATCTGATTAAAGCCTGAAATTCCATCTATGAAAGACATTACTTTGGCTCCTGAGACCTTTTGCAACAAATGCTCCATTTTTGGCAGAGGATAATTGTCTTTCTTGGAGCATTTATTTAGATTTCTGAAATCAACACACAGTCTGATTTCTCCGCTCTTCTTCCTCACCACCACTAAGTTGGCCACCCATTTAGAATATCTGAGAGGCACTATAATCTTAGCAGCCAACAAATTTTTAATTTCTTTCTCAATTAGTGGAAGAAGCATGGGATTTATTGGTCTCAACTTCTGTTTGAAAGGAATAGTGTCTTTCTCAAGCGGAATTTTATGCTGAATTATATTCTTGTCATATGTTTTCAAATCACTGTATTCCCAGGCAAACACATCAGAAAATTGCCTCATTAATTTGTAGTATTCAGCACTTTGGTCAGCAGATAGATGAGTAGACAGATTTATAAATTTGGGTTGACATGGACTTCCTATATCATGTTTACAAACTGCAGATTGATCTTCTTTTTGGGCAGCTTTGTAAGGCACATTATTATGGTAAAAAAATCTTTCTAGAGGAATTAGACCCTTAGGAATATGGTTACTAGGAAGCTGGACTATGCTATTTTTGCCAATCTTATTTCTAAACTGGGACTTGGGATTTTCTAACAAGGCATCATTATCTTGGTCAATTTGCATTTCAGAGAACTCATCAATGACTTGAAGGAATCTATTTATCTCATCATCATCATCAAAAACCTTCCAATGGTGGACATTATCAGGCAAGGAGGGTCTATACTTCATTTGTACTTCATAAACTAGTTTGGGAGGCAATGGGGGGATGAACAGAGTAGCAGAAATAGCAAGGGAATCAGCAAGCTGATTTTTGGCTCTAGGAATATATGAAATACAGAAAGAATCAAAAGAATCTCTGATTCTCCATACCTCATCTATGTACGCTTTCAGCCTTGGGTGCTTTGCCTGAAAATTTTTATTTATTTGGTGAATTATTAGATCAACATCTCCAAATACTTTCAGATTCTTTATTCCTCTGTCCTTTGCTGCATTAAGGCCGAATAGTAGTGCTTCATATTCTGGTATGTTGTTTGTCACTTGAAAAACCAGCTTAAAAGACAATTGAACTCTTTCTTGTTGAGGAGACACTAGCACCACTCCTGCTCCTGCAGTCTCCTTCGTACATGCTCCATCAAAGAACATCTCCCAAATCTGACTTCCTTGCTCTTTCTCAGCCTGAACTATTGGTTTTCTGATCTACATTTTGGCTTGCTAAGATTCTTCTATTTGGAAAATACATGCTCCAAAATCAGTGTCCACTGCATATATGGGATGATTTGTAGGATTCTTTTCATCACTGATAATATATGCTAGCTGTGCACTCTATATAACCTCCTGCTTTCTCCTCTAAATACTGGGATAGTAGCATAGGATAGATCATTCTGTAATGTCCCACGTGTCTCTTAATCCACACTCTAGACAGCAGCATACCAAATTTAGGAGGGAAATCAACCACCAAAATATCCATCATCATACTCTTCATGGGAAGCTGAGTTAAGGTAATGGCCAGATCCTTAATCAATCCAAGACACTTCACCTTCCTTGAATCAAAAGAAAATAAATCATGATAGGGCCTAGTGATATCAAGGCCTAATTCTTCCATGACAGTTTTAGGCATTAGATTGTGGCCAGCCCCTGTGTCTAATAGGCAATTGTGGAGGATTTTATCATGGATAGTTAATGAAACATAGAAAGATGGAGAACTATTATCAGCATGTTCAATCATTGGGCTAAGCACAATAGCAGGCTTGTCATCTTGCAAATTGACAAAGTCAATGGAGGTTTGTTTGGTTTCTAGCTCAAGGGCTTTAAGGATAGGTTTCCTAAATATTTCACTCTTCACCAACTGAATCAGAGGGACAGATATTTTCAATTTCTGGACTTCTGACTCAAAATTGAAAGGAGAAGATGACTTATCAGCAATTTTTACCTCTTGAACTAGAGCTTTGAGGGTGACAGGATCAGCTGCTGGTTTTCTTTGCTTGATCTTCTGTGGTTTTGCTTGGATCACAGCACTTTGTGCAGGATCCTCCTTGGCATTTTTTGCATTAGATCCTAGGTTATATCTCTGCTGTTGTTCACCAGATTGTAGAACAACACCCCTGTCCCACATCTGACTGGTTTGTTCTTACAACAATGACTCTTCATATTCAGCCAATGTCAAAAATGCAGCGCTGCCTTTATCTTCCATGCAGTGAATTTCATCCTCATCCTCTTCAAATTGTTCCTCCTCCATAACTAAATTTTGGAAAGGAGATTTAACTTTTTGATCTTGTTTTAATTCTCCACCCCTCTGCATTATTTGTAACTGCTCATTTACTCTTCTTAATGGATTTGGATTTCTTGGAGCAAATGTGTTTGCTGCCTTGTTTTTCCTGAATTATGCTCAACCTTTAACTTAGAAATTTCAGTGGCTAATGACTCTATCATCTTAGTCATTTTATCT
The DNA here is from genome assembly GCA_000404065.3 of Pinus taeda. Lineage (NCBI taxonomy): Eukaryota > Viridiplantae > Streptophyta > Pinopsida > Pinales > Pinaceae > Pinus > Pinus taeda. The sequence goes on from APFE031608089.1 coordinate 59,537, forward strand.
AATTTTGGCTATGAAGATGAACTAAAAGAGGTAGAAGCCTAACCTCTCTGCCTCCTTCTGTCAGCTTGATTTTTAAACTTTTCTGCTGCCATAACATTAGACTCTACCTCCGGTGTTGCATCCTGCATATCAGCTAGAGTATCACATCTTCTTTCTCTCAATAATAGGCAAAAATCAGAGTCAAAAGCATTGGCATAAGTGAGTTTGGCTGAGGTAGGAGTAGGCTTTACCTCAGCTAGTATCTTACTATACATTCGATTGAATCTTTTATTAAAATTGGACAAAGGTTCGCCATTTTCCCTCTTCAAATTACCAAACTCAGTATGATAATACAACAAGTCTTTTTTATCTCCCCATTGCTTCAAAAATGCATCATCTAATGCTTCAATATCTGTTATTGATCTCTGAAGTAATTCTTTAAACCACTTCCTAGCCTCTCCATCAAGGCTCTGGACAAAGACTCTCATCCACACATCATTTTCACTTATATCTAAATTATCAGCATAACTGTAAAAAGCTTCAAGGTGTTCTTCTACTGTTACTCCCTCCGTTCCAGTGAATTTGGGCATATGCTTCTGATATTCTCCCATAGGCATAGGATTTAAAGGCACAGGCAACACCAATGGTCCGTATCTAGCAGCAACAATTCTCTCAATTCTAGTAGGTGCTTGCTGTCCTACCATGACTGTGATATGTGGAAGAATACTAACAGATGGAGTAGTAGGAAATAATGTAATGGATGGCAGAGATACAGGGATGTTTTGGACTGAAAGGGAAACTTTCTTTGGATTGAGATTCAAATGGGAACTAACTGTACAAGGGGCTGAACTAATCTCTGAAGGAATTTCCTTATTAACAATGGTGATTTTTGGATATTGAAACTGTATATCTTCAGCAGCAACTTTATCTTTCAGAGATGAATTAAATTTATTAGGCTTACCTGATCCTGATGCCCCTTTCTGTGAAGCTCTTTTCAATTTGACAATCCTCTCAGGGTCAGGCAATGATTCAGTTGGAGATTTCTAAGGATTCTTTCAAGTGTGTCTCACAAACTGAGCCAGAACTTCAATGTGGAGTCGCCAAAGGATGGTCTTCCACCAGTGGAGTCGCCAGACAGATTATTACAACCAAAATCTATGTTCAAACCTTGTCTGTCATCAAAGTTTGAAGCTGTGTCATTCTCCCAGGGAAGCTGAGCTTCGATTCTCCTCTCCCCGGCAACGGCGCCAATTAATGTTAACACCCCAAGAAACTCTCCTAGGTTGTATATTAGAGATGCTCGGGAACATTACAAACTCAACAAAATGTTGGAAATGGATGAATGGAAGGAATGATGCATATTCAAGCCAGATAACCACTTATACTATGCTTAACCCCAAACACGGGTGAACACCCACAGACTACAAGTATTTAGACCACCAACTACTCACAGTTTAAGGAAAATGTGAAGATGGAGAACACTGATTACAACAGCAGATACATAGTACCCTGTGATGGCCAATTGCAACCAGTTATAAGGTCTGTAAATTTATTTTTTTAATGCATAGAACGGATGACAGCTCTCTAGCATTAGAACAACAGAAACCTGCATACAAATTTAATGATACATGCTAGATTCTAACATAGATGTGGGATGATAACCCCTCTAATGCTACATACCAAGAGAACATAAAAAATGCATGTAGACACAGCTCAGAACAAGAAGAAGAAGTGGAAAGTGAGCAATTGACAGCAAAAGAAGCTTGCATTAGCTGAAAATGTAGACCAGAAGCTGCAGGTATCATAATAATTACAGTCTCCAGAAGTTGAATATTACATCAGAACCCAAAACCATCAACCCCATTACATTGTGTCTTCTGGATATATATAGAGGTTGATTACAAAATTGCTCTGTTGGGCTACACGAGAAGGGGTCATAATGGATCACCTAACATATTAATTCTCAGATATGGGCCACTGCTATGGTTTTCCTATGTCTGCACCTCAATTCGACCTTCTCTGGTGCTCTGCAGTCCTCCTCTGAGCAGGTTGCATGAAATATAAATGAAACCCATAACCATTGAATGCTTTGAGCTGCTTGAGGGTGTCCTGTTTCCTTCTCAGCCATGCTGTTGGTTAATTGCAGTTGCTTGTTGCATAGTAGTACTCCATGACTGCTTTCTGTTGTATACAGAAAATTCCGTGCCACTGAGAACTCCCGCCCAATTTGCTTCTTTTGAACTTCAAAAAGTCCAGAAACATAATTAGCTTCTCTATTGGGTCCGCCCTTCGGGTCACAGTCGCATATCGCAGCCGACCAATCCCTTGCTTTTCTTTATATTTAGAAATCCATGAAAAACGCTAGAAACCATGAGAAATTGCCTTTGGCGGACTTCGAAATATATATATTTCACTTCCTGGACCCTTTAGGGTTCGGGCCTCATCACTATCGGCACCCATCCAAGGCTCCCTTTGTATTTTCATTTATCTAACGAAAATATACCAACTACGTTGAAAACGGCTTGCGCACGGGCTTGAAATTTTATAATAAATCCTTTGTAATGCCATCAGGTCCGGCTCATCGGATCGCATGCATGTCTTATGTGAAGGCGCTGCCCCTTTGGTTTTGCTGATAGTGATACACTGATGCGACGTGAGCCGTTGATCTTCCAGTGCAATCGACGGTCCTCACTTAATTGCTGATCTCCATTGCCATCGCCCTTTTGAAAGCGTCGATTGCGATATTGTTGCGGACCCGACTACCCCATTATAGTCTGATTAATAGAATTATCATATCCGATAGGGCAATCTCTCATCGGCCATCGGCGATGTTATAAAACATGGCTTGAAAGGGGCCTAATGGAAGCTCTGATTGCAATCCGCCGATTATATATGGGATGTTGAGCAGCCAGATCTAACGGCTGTCATGCAATGCCCGGTTTAAGCCTGCGGAAATGCATTTACATATTTTTAGAGTGTTATGAGCCCCGATAGGGCATTTCCGCTCTCCCGAGGGCACTCTTCTTGCAACTATTTCGATCGGTGGATGGCCTTTGACCAAAACTTGGTGATTTCAATAGCATGCTTGGATCCCTTGGCATGATTTTAAGCAGATTTGCAGACTTTGGGAGTGTTTTTGGATCCATTTTTATCCTTTTGTATAGTAGCGCTAAGAGTGGCCACAATGGCACTAGGCTCCATGTCATTGATCTGCTTCCCTTTGCCATTCCCTTTGTCAAGTTTTCACTCAAAGTCAGAACATGCTTTGGACTTAGAAGGCTTCAGCTCGGCCACCAATGACTGATTGGTCTGACACTAACCTGTGTTGTGAGTGGAGCTATTATGGAAATCACACCACTTTCCCGTGTCCTTCTTCGTCTTCATGGTGTTGTTCTTTTCTTGTGGCATCGATGGGTTATCCTAGATCAGACTGCCTTGGATTTTCCCTTTTCTCTGCGGTTTCGAGGTGCCTTTCCCTTGCTTCAGATTTGTAGATGTAAAATCTCTCTTTTTCTATGCAAGCTTCTCCTTGATCTTGACAGCGTATCAGTATGTCATGTTGAGCGATGAGATGTCCAAGAACTCCATCTCATCCCGGATGTACCTATGTAAGCAGTTGTGGTACTTGAGTACCAAATGTTTTTGAAAATCCTTGATACCCAACTTCATGCGAAGGGTATGAAAAATATTGGAAAACTTTGCCACGTCTTGGTCCCTTCCAGGTCGCACTGTGGTCCACTTTATGTATTTATCCTCATAGCTCCTGATGGGGTAATACTACTCCTTGATGGCATCCCAGAATGAATCCCAAGTGGGTGTGTCTAAAAATAGTGAGGGTCTACTTGCATCCTTCTACTCACAGTAGGTTTCCCACCAGTCCTTGACGTGGGGGCGCCTTTGATAAGGGTAAAAGTAATGTTTTCCTGACTGGAAAAATCATGAACAAAAAAATATCCTTATAGTAGATTTAACCATTTATCTACGATATCTACATCTATCTAACCCTAAAATATGGGAATTTCAAAGTTAACTTGTACCTTAAAGGGTGTGGTGCTTCCAGAGTAGCTGCTGGAAGTAGATGTGTTTCCCTTGGGTAGTCGCTGAAGGATCTGGGCAAAGGTTTCCATCATCGCATTCCTTTGTCCCTCAAGGTCCATTATGGGAGTTTTGAGGTCTAAAATGGGCCTCCTAAGGAAATTATAAAGTAATAGTGGAAATAATAAAATAATATTAGATTACATCATCCAATTTTAAAGGGAAAAAAAATAAAATTATTTTTCAACTCATATTTTCAACTTATCTCCCTATGAGTTTACTCAAATTTCGAGCGGAAACACTCATTAGATGCAGAATTTGATTCCTTATACAAGGAGTACCTATTTGGCATACTTTTGATGGACCCTGCTACAAAAAATTTGAGAAATACATGAAAAATGTGATTGCAATCACGTTTTTTCAAGTATTTCTCATTTTTTGTGTAGTAGGGTCCATCAAAAGTATGCAACATGAGTACTCCTTGGATGAGGAATTAAATTTTGCATCCAACGATTACTCCCGCTCGAAATTTGAGTAAAAGCTTAAGGAGATAAGTTGAAAATATAGGTTGAAAAGTGGTTTTATTACTTTATTATTTTTTAATGTTTTTACTTTTTTACTCCAAAAATGGTGAATCATCCCCCATAGTTTACTTCATCGTCTTGAATCCTATTCGTTCTTATAAACTTTATTTTGGCTGTACATTTTTCTTAGGAGGCCCATTTTAGACCTCAAAATTCCCCTAATGTTCTTCGAGTAATATTTTGAAAGGATGTCCTACCCCTTCGCCTTTCTTTTCTTCCCCCATGAGAGTGCGTCAGGATTTGTGAGGCAAGTCTTGCATAGGTTCAACCAGCTCAAGCCCTAACTCCTTATATCCTGACGTCACTGGGGACATGCAAAGAAAAACATAGAAAGAGCAGACCACTCTGATACCGCTAATCGAAATTTAAACAATAATGCAACAAATTATAGATATAGCCATAAATACAAAGATGCAGTAGAAATAACATTTCATTTCATTAATCTCAAATACTAAAATATTCTTACAAATAAAATGGAAATAAGGCTAGCTCAGGCGACGGTAACTTTTCTATGAGAAGACATGTGGCAGCTATATACCTCAGAACTATGTTACAATGAGGCTCAAAGGCCTATTTATTTTTGATAAACAATGGGAATCCATAAACATCCAAAAACCTAACCCAAGGAGATGAAGCACCAAACTATGGGCCCCGTTTGGGAAAATTGGTACATCAACTTCACATGGTTGTAACTTTGGGATACGATCTTCGTTTGATGTGCATAATACCTCGTTAGAAAGATCTATCTGAGAAATACAACTTTCGAGTGGCCAACCTAGGTCAGAGTCTCATGTTGGCCATAGTTTTACCAAACAACATTCTTTAGGGCCTCAAAACAACTCTAGAAGTTCACGACCCGAAAAAACTGCCAAAAATAGTAAATTGTGTTATGATTAAGGAAACTAAAAAACTGAAACAGACAGTGGTGGGGGTTCCAAGTGGAATAGCTGGGTGGCCACCAACATCCACCTGGATCATTTTGGGAGGTACGTGATACATGGTAAGCACATGATTTGCCTTTTTTCATTAGGTTTCCTAATTGTTATTTCAAAGGCCATGATGTCCCTCTATCATACATCATGTGTACCATACCTACTCACAACCCTTGTTCGAGTTGCATTTTTGTAGTCCATGGTACTGTACTAGTCCATAAAATATAGCAAAGGTGGATACATGTACAACTCCAGTAGAAGGCTACCTTTCAATATCTAAAACATGTGGAATGCTTGCAAGCTCCGTGTGACATTTCTTTCATTTTATTTTAATTTATGTTACTTTCTATTAATTTTTTAAATTTTAATTTCAGCTATTATAAGGTTGCATGCATGGACCTTACATGCAACCCAAGAGTGCACTCCATGCAACCATGTTTTTCAAGATGTTTTTGAGTGTGTGAGATATAGCTTATGAGATATAAGTTTTCATTGATGGAAAAGGAAAATATGGATACAAGAAGATTGGTCAAGGAGAAAAACATTTGGATCCATTTCTAGTTCAGAAGATCATTTCAAGTGAACTTCCACATTACTCAAATGGATATAGCTGTGAAAGAGACTTCCAATGGTATATGGAAGTCAACAAATTCACCCTTGATCAAAAGTTATTACAGGTCAAAGCTCAATGGGTTAAAAGGTAAAATTTGTAGAGCTATAGTTAGTGATATTTTATTAGTTGGTGATAGCTTTTCATTTGGAAAAACATGTGATTCCCTTAGTATAGTAGCTCGCGGAGAATGACATTTAAACCCAGTGGAATTTTGAAGGAATATGAGCACCATGCCTCCCCTCCTATTCATCATGAAAATTGCATTAGCCCATGCGAACCTAAGGGTTAACAATAATGGGATTCTGTGATTGTTCATATTTCCAATCAACGGATCAAAAGATCAATGGTCCTCATTAATAGTGGGCCCCCTCCTCATTTTACCAGCAAACTAGATGAGGGGGGTCTCCAAAAACCATGATAGTAAGGAGAGTGATGCAACAGGACAAGGATCCAAGAGGACATGACCGAGTGACTAAGCAATCGAGAAAATGTTGATTGGTGGATACCAACAAATGGGGAGGCCCCACTAGATAGCTCAACTCAAAAAAAATTCCTTAGGAACTCCAAAGGTATGAGGGAAAGAAATTCCCGGGGATAGGGGAGTTACAGTAAGGTGGCAAGATGAATTGGCACAATAGACGAATTATAGGTAGTGTATGAGGTAGGAACATATAGAAAGTCAATCTAAAGGAAATCAAATAACAAAGGAAATTAATGGAAAACACAAGGTTGAGACCCTAGTTCCACCATATGTTGACCATGGAAAATTTTAGGGGCTAATATTCGCAAGTGGGCTAATTTTCAATGTTTTTTCCAAAAAAAAGATTTGCCAATTTCCATTTTTTTCTAAAAATGATTCGTCCTGATCTTATAGTATAAAAATATTTTAAGTTAAAAATTGCAAAAGTTATATAAGTAATATATATATATAAAACTATTAGAAACTTGCATGTTTTTACAAAGATATCAACAAACATATTATAATTTGCAATTTGGGGACTAGTAAGATTCGTCAAGGTTTCTAAACTTTAAGACAAATTTTCATCCTTAAAATTTTCCCTGATGTTGACATGTACTTTTAACCATATGGAAAAATCAAAATGTGACACATGGTGCACCTTTATTGGCCAATGGAGGTGACAAGGAGACACAATGGAATGATTATGTCAACATGATCTGGCACCAATGCAGGTGTGACACATGGCATGAGAATTTGGCATTTTTAGGTACCCAAGTGGGCCAAAAATCAATGGCACATGAAACCACTCAGTTAGTGACATAGAGCACCCTTGCAGAGGTCACATACATGTTGGAAGACACATCATCCCAGTAACTCGGTGAATGGTCTAGTTGTGCAAGGCAACGTACCAGAAGGACACTTCAACCCTGACACTGAACAGTTAGGGACTGCGGAAGTATTTTAGCAAGTAGCTTGGAGATTCTTCGAGCGGAAAAGGTGATGAGACAAACTAGATCATAGATTTCATATAGAGCGGAAGTGGATGATGAATTAGAAGAGCACAAGTGGCATGGTGGCTCCTCACTGGACACATCATCCTAGAGGATCAACTTTGGAAGAATACAAATGTGCTTCATTGATTTTAGCCAATGATAAATAAATGGGAGTTGAAGGCTCTACACCATGACCTGGTCTCGATTACGTATTGTGACCACATGCATGGATGGTATAGAGTGGATGGTTAAAAACCTAAGGGAAATAATGTATAAGGACCGACTGGAGGCTTGTAGTGTAAAGAGCTCATGCCTAAAATAGTTCTATAGTCTTGATTTAAGTTCCTATGGGCATATAGTAAGGGCCTAAGGCATAACCATATTGATAGGTTTAAACTTTACAATTTTGCACCAAATGTGGTGGTTCAACACCAAATAAGGAATGCACAAAAGTTTTCTAAAACACGTCATGAATGAGTTGGAAGCATATCTTGTGGAAAGGACATATTAAGAAGCTTATCTAGAAGTTTGGCCAAATTTGGAGTCAACCAAATTTGGAAAGTTATAGTTAAACCTTGTTATTTTTCCAGAATTACAAAATTGGAAGTTTAACTCAGAGAAAGAAGATCAGAGTTGGAAGACTTTAATAACACATTCATAAGACTTGACAACAGTGGGAGATAGGAAAGAATAATAAGTTATGCATGGAGAAGAACTAAAATTCACTAAAAGTTCAAAAATTAAAATTACCAACTCAATTTCTATATCAGCATAATCAAATTTGCAAGAAAAGAGAGTTCATAGGTTAAAGTTGTTGATATTTTTCGTGTGTATGGTTGATTGATCAGTGATCAAAGATTGTTTAAGGTGATTTTATGGTGTTTGGAGTTAGTGATTGAGGTGAGAAATTTATTTGTTTTATGAAAGAAAATGGCCTTCATGATTTGAGTTTGAAAATGGTATGACACATAAATCAAGGATTTCAACCAACTGGAAGCTCGCGCATCAGGGGTTGTAGCTCCTTCTATTACTGGTTGCTCAACAATTATGGGTTGGAGATCCTTTCAGTAGAAACTGATAAATCAAGGGTTGCAGCTCCATTTTGTGGTAGCTAAAAATTTAAGGGCATTTCTCTTGTCAGTCGTAGCTAATAAATTAGGTAGTAGTGGCTTCCTTGTGGTTGTAGCCATAGAACCTTGTAATAACGAGTAGCAGCTTGCCTTTGTGAAAATAATTGAGGAGAAGTTCTAAGAATCTATGTGTTTTATTTGTGCTTCTTGTGTTGATTATTGGTGTCCAAGTATTCTCTATCAATGAAAGAAATTTTTAAAATTTCCACAATGTTGATTCACATCCCTTCTCAGTATTGTCTTGGTTTATAACATTTCTTTAGTTTCTCTAACTCTAGTAAAGTTATCATGGCTCTTACTGCCTCTCTAGAAAATATTTCTGGAACAATGAGAATATACAATGAATCTGATGGGTCAAATGGACTCCAAGACTATTTTGATATTTCAATGTATGTTTCTCTCAAATCCCACCTAGGTTTACATTTTTGTGGAGGTTTATTAAATGTTTGGTAGTTTTTAATATTTTAGAAAATACCTAATGGAAAATTTGTTCAGGTGTTCTAGATGCAAACCATTTTTGGATTCTTGTTATTTACCAATGAAATTTTTAATTTTGAGGAAATCAATGCTTCATGGGAAGTCGCTATCTTTTTAATAAAATCTCACTTCTGATTATTTTTACCTTAAGATAGTAAAAATTGATGGGAGCACTGGGAATCTCATTGTCTTCGATTATATGAAAATCCAATGTCACCAGATTGAAAATCTCATTGGAAAATTATAATTTGAGTTTTATGGAAATTAGAAAGGACTTGAAAGTTTGATTTTTCTAAGAAAATTACCTTTTTAAAAAATAATTTTTCAAAAAAAAAAAACTTACTCTTAGAAATTATCAGCTTCAGGAGGCATTCCTTAACAAATTTCATTTAGATGCTTGTTCGCCTATTGGTTTATTTTAGAAGCATTTCATGTTGGGGTTTTCTTTTATGACATGGTTAAAAACCTACATATGTGAAGCAAGAGTAGGGTAGTCACTAATTAGAACATACATATCAAAAGAATGTGCTATGGTTGAGCCTCAGTCTCAATTACATGTGAAGGTTAACATTGATCATGTGGTTCATTCATTTTTGGGTTCCATGCTAGAGTGTCCTTTTTTAATCTTGTCTTCAAAATATGAACATCCTAGGCTTTTCTTGTATAAAAGGGTTTGATATAATTTAGGTTGCCCAAAAGAGTGTTAAAGTAGCATTTTTTCTTTATATCATTAGAGAATTAAGGAAACAAATTAAAAACATGTTTTCATTTAATATTCCTTCCTTTTTTAATATGCATTCATATTCCAAGGAAACTGATTTATGTTTTTCCCAATTTTCCATTTTACTTTTAGAAGAGAGAAGAACATGTTTGACGACCTTAATACTTGTATGTGTCTAAGGTGTTACTAAAGATTCTTGGAACAAATGATCAAGTCATCAATATAAACAATAAACCAACCAAGATAAATCACAAAAGATGTCTTCCACAGGCTTTTGAAACTTAGAAGGGCACTTTTTAGTCAAAATGGCATGACCTTCCATTAGTAGTGGTGATGAGGTATATAAATGCTATTTTGTGTCAATCTTCTGGTGCAATCACAATATGATAAAGCTTTGACTTCAAATCAAATTTTCTAAAAGCATAGGAACCTTTGATTTTATGAAAAATGGAAGATTTTTTGGGAAAATGGATATTTGATGTTTTCTAGACCTTATTGAGAGGCTTATAATTAATTTCAAACCTAGGTTTGTTTTTTTTTCTACGAATGCTTGTTGATGTAAAATCCTCTACATGCCCACAAAATTTTAGATTGTTGTATAAGTCCTTTTTCAAAAAAGTCGTCATTTTTTTTTGTTACATTGTATCTTTGTTGGGCTCATTAAAGTTGTTGAATAATTTTGTGGTATGATTTTAGCCTCTGGATATAATAATAATTTAGTAGCATATCTTCCTCTTATCCATAAGGCATTAGGGGATTCACTACAACAACCATTTTTTAATTTCTTAGTGATGCTCCTAAGATATTATTCTTTATGTGATTTTGTAAATGAAACATTTTTTCCTCTCTCAAGAAAATCTTGACTTTTAGGAGGCTCTAGCAGTGTAAATTTTCCCTAGACTCTATGTATGGCAATGGTGAACAAAGGAATTTCCAAAATTGTTCTCTTTTTTACAACCCCTTTTCCCTCTCCTTTACCTTTTTGTGACCATCTTGTTGTAGTTTAAGCCTAATCAAGGTCATCACAAACTTACTTGAGCATATAAAAGGTATTAATCATGCATGTTTTAGGATCTATTTTTCCTTTGTGAAATATAATTAAAACATCTCTACAACTACAAAATCTTGCTCATTATGCCGCTAGTATCAAATTCTGCAACCATCTCCATGGTTAGACAGCTTTCAATGCACCAATGAAGGAATGAAAGGTACATATAGATGACAATTGTTCTGCAAATGGATGTCCACATATCATCATGATCTAGGAAGATAGAGAGATTGAAAGATTTATAATTCAAAAAGAAAATCAAACTGTATCTACAATGTTTTAGCAGTCAAGCAAAGTTTGAGAGGAGTTCAAGCAATATCAAGCGAGCATGGAAAAGGTTTCTTCAATCATGAAGACATGTTCAACAAGAATCCCTCATGATTTTCACATCCAGTAGAAAATCATGAGGAGACATATTCTTAATTTAATTACTTTTTATATGGAATGTTAGTTTAATTTCTTATCGGCACAAGCCTCCTTTGATGGTGTTGGACACGCCAACATATCAGGGGATCTCGCCGATAAGAAGTCCCAACTAGACCTCAGACCATTTGGAGTACGATTCCGAGTAGTGGGTAGTAAAGCTATGCCTTGATTGCGATATCGTGCAGAGCTAAGAAATATATCCTTGTCAGAAGCAAGTGTGTGACCTTGCAGCGAGTCAAGAGAGATGCATGGGGAGGTTTTAACACAGGGAGAAAAAATAAGTGTGTCCCTTAGAAGCATGTAATAATACGCATCTTGAAAGGAACACACAAGATGAATGACATCAAAAACTGGAAACAAGAATTGTCGACAAACCAAATTAATGAGTTAAAATAGCAACACACTTCAATAAGATTCATACAATCACATACGGAATAGTCCATACATTAATGCGTAAGTAAAACTACATAAATTGCTAAAGTAACTAGAATAGTCGAACTAAAATAACAACATATGCATGAAACATGTTGCCTCTCTTATATTATATAAAGTGAAAGTTCCATCCATAGATACAACCATGGCAGCCACTAGCCACAATAGTGGAATGTCATAGTCAACACTGCATGCTCCTCTAAAGAGACATACTCACTGTACACTGTGGAGAAGCCAAGGCTCATCACAATACTCTCCAAGCCCTCTTTAAGCAATGCTTAGCAAAAGCTTCGCTCCCCAAAATCCCAGTCTATGGGTTATGAGGTTCTATTTATAACAAAGGGTGGGGTGACCTTTGACATTCCCCTTTATGACTCTTGGACTACCCTCATGACTCCTCAATGTCATTACGTAACTCTTTGCATTACATATCACTGTTTGTATTCCACTAAGGACACTTGGAATTTCACTTTACTTCATGTTTACAAATTGATACATTTTCACATATACCCATGTGGGACAAAATTTGCTTGAGTCAGCCAGAAAAGACAACACTAAGACTCGTATGGTCGTGGAAATACTAGCTCATCAACCTCCTCTCTGTGATCCACAGTGACGAACTGATGCCATGCTCGGTAGTGTGAAATGGTGTCTACGTACTCTTTGATGATGTCTTTTTGGAAATGAACTCTTGCCTCCATTGATTCTACGTATACTAATTTGGAACTTGTGTCCAACTCGTCTTGTAACATGTGCAGCTTAGTCGTAAGAAAGGCCAAACTGGTGATGTACATCTACATGTTATATGCACTAACTTGCAAATCTCTGTTGGTGGCCATGAGCATCAACTGATCAAAGTTCACATCGAGCTCCAATACGACTTGGTTCTTCTCTTTGGCCTCGGTGAGCATAGCAATCGACGGGGTGTCATAGTTACTCACCATGACATCCAAACTCCTGTACAACTATGCATACAAAGTCTCCACACTGGTGATGAGTGGCGGGAGTTCCTCATAGTTTCGAATTAGACTCTGGATGTGTGCTTTATCCAACTTTACCTACGTCTTCGTCATCTTGTGCAAATTAAGTGGGTTTCCCTTGTACCTCATTGTTCATGTCTCTACATGATCAATTGCAACATTTATATCTGTGAGTGTTCGCACTATCTTGGTGCAGTGTCGGTGATGACCATGTATATGGAAAACTACCTTGTGCACAATTACCAACCTGTCATACAGTCTCCACATGACTATCTCAAGAGCCGATACTTCAACAAGTATGGCCATATTCATCTCTGATCTAGTGAATCCTGTTGATTGTTCCTCTCTCTTCCTAGCTGCTTGCAACTCCTTAGCCATGCGTTCATTTTCTACTATCAAGAACTTAACACTTGAGCTCGTGGCTTCGACATAGTCCTTTGTAGTGTCAGCCAAGGAGGTGCACAATTTATGTTCTTGTATAACTCTGTGTTGTGAGACATGAAAGGCTATCTTGTACACTTTTGTTCCTTGATGGTTGTTAAGGAGAATAGTATCCCCTTGTTCACTCTGGACTTTCTTTTTTGTTTGAGCTGGTGAAGCCTATGGAGTTAACTCGATTGCTTTTGACATGAGTTCAATATCTTGATCATCCTTTGGCTGCTCCATCTCCATGTCCATCTGTTCTACTATCGGTTCATCCTACACAGCAACTTCTTGTTCCTTTGGCTAGTCACCCTGTTCCTCATCTGTTGTTGGCTTACAGTATTCAATCCGTATCAGTGTAGTTTTTGCTGTCTTTGTACCTTGCACTTCCTCTTGTTTCTATTCTTGTTCCTATTCAGGCTCATTCTCCACTTCCTTCTCTCTTTTGCACACATCTTCTTCTTCTTTGAGCTTCTGTTCGACTTCCTGCAACATCCTCTCTACGTCTTCTGGACTTTGCTTCTCTCTCTTTCTTTGTGCTATCCTCCTATCATGCTATTCCCCCTTTGGATCTATCTCCAAAGCTACCTTTTCCACAAGTGGGTCTTCCTTAAACTTGTATCTTTGCTCCATCTATATGATTTTGGTAATCTTCCTCTTTCCTTTGTCTTGGACAAGTTTGCTTCTTGTTGCTCTTGTTGTTGCTGCTCCCTATGGTGCTGCTTCCTTGAGTGCTTCTAGCCACTCTACTACAATGCTAACCAGTTCATTGAGCCTAGAGGAGTTATAACAATATCTCCATGGATCTTCCTCTGGCTAATGACATGCCCCATGGATCCAAGAGTAGTACACTCTCGCATAGTGGTCCTTGCATAAACGATGTGGGTCGTATGAGTTGAAACTCTTAGTTCCAAACTTAAACTTCTCGAAGTCTACCTCCTCGGAATCCACTTCTTTCAAAATCCCAATCGCATACAACCAAATTCACACAGGAAGTGTAAGCCATGGTGCCTTCTTCCTCCTATGCAACCCAACTGATAACCCAGACGAGATGTGGTATGCAAGCTCTTGCATAACCAACTTGTCAGTGGAAAGCCTCGACAACACATGTGGTGCTTTCTCCTTGCTATACATCCTGATGAAGGTGCCCTCGGGTGAGGCATACTAATCTGCAATGTTCAGCAACATCTCCATTACTACTTGGGACATGTAGTGCAGATCTTGTTCAAAGATCATCGTGTATAGAGGGGTGATGAAATCATCAGATATTCAAGCCACGACTCCTCGGTAGTTGCAATCTGAGAGAAACTTGCAATGTACATTCACAATGCTCTCTAAAGGTGTTCATGCCCAACCCATGCCAGGAAACTGTTGATGGACACAGATTACATTGAGCAAGTTGGCAGACATGAAGAATTTTTCTTGTTTATCCTTGGGCAGACTCCGAGCATTGGATAGATTCACTTTCAACTGGCGAGCCAACATGTTGGACCATTTGAACACTTTTCCTTCACTTTCCAGCTGATCCAACATAGCAACCCAACTATGCGGGAAGGTCTCTATACTCCCTTGTCCATAAAAGCGGTATGCAAAGATGACAAAGAACGGATATGCCTTTCTGAGTGTCTTTGTCCTATATATCTGGTTGGGTTTCATCCTCAAATTTTCTAGCTCCTTTACATAACACTTCAAGATGTCTCTTGTGTTCGTGCTACTTTTGGGGGTGTAGAATGGTGCATTCATCCTACTCACTGGCAATGAAAAATGATATATCTCCTGATAATCCTCCATACTAAAGGAAGCAAGCCTTGCTCCACTAACACTGCTGAGTAGCATTGTCTCAAGATCAGTGTGTGATACAATCCCGCGGATCACATCTACTCATGGAAACATGAAAACCTGCATCCAACCTTGTACAACCTTGACTTATGGATGTTCACATAGACTTGTTGATCCTCCAAATTCTCCTCAAAGCTACCTAAGAAGATGGTTTTCATGTATTTCTATGTGATCTTGATGTCTTTCTCAATGAACATGTGTGTGTCTATGTAAATGGGAAAGCTTATAGAGTCTTGTTCAACCACATCCCCAATACTACTTTCAACTGTGTCTTCTGATCCACTCTCTTGGAGGCCATGATACTTGTATTGCTGAGAAGTTGCTCAAAAGGCTGTGGTACTTAGAGACAAATAAGACACTCTAGGTGAGACAATTTCAGCTAAAAACCTCAAACAACTTGAGAAACATTTACACAACAAATTGGTGACTTCCGAACAAGATTGTGCAACATTGACTTCAGGAAGTTGGGGGACTGCCAGCTAGAACTGCACATTGTACAAACCCAGCTGCCAGTGAAGCTGACTACCGACTGAAACTGAGCAATGCACAAAATAGTCAGGGTGGGTTGCTGGCTGGAACTGCGCATTGCGCAGTTCCAGTTGGTAGGACTGGGCACTCCCTCCCAATATTGCGCAAAGAACAACTGGGAGACAGTGTGGATAGGCTTTGCGCAATTCTTGCAGGCAAGGAAAATCCTTGACTGCAAGGAATGCATAGAGCATGCTAGGAGCATCAAGAACTTAACCAAGCTCGTCTAGATTTGCCCAATGGAATCCTGAAAATATAAAGGATTGAGTGAGTGTGAAAATATGGTGCAGATCTGAGTGAAATAGACATGCATACAATTCAAGCAAGTGCAGAAATTAGTCAAAAGGAAAAACCAAGAAGCTCAAGAAGCGAGTCGCCGAAATAACAACTATGAGTGCATAAATAGTGTTAAGCATGCGACACTAAGGAAAGGTAATGAAAAACTTGAAACAACACTTCTAAAAGGTAAAATACATTGAAACGCCAGTGGCTGTTCAATAAAACCAAGGAAACAACACTCATACAAGCCAAAAAGTAAAAAGGGACAAAAAAAAGTGGCAAAAGGCATGTAAAGAAAAACTTACCCTGAAAAGCTACGCCGACTGTGATGAAGGTTCCTAGACACCTTAGGAATGCTAGATCTCCAAGATGGGATGTGAAGAATGAGCTTTAAGGCATAGCTTAAATAGATTTGGTGACATTAGGGTTTATGACACACATGCCACAAATCTAGGAAAAAATGACACTTGGTGGGGAGTTTCTAAAAACGACTTTGCATGTAACTCCTATTGTTAAAAATAGATCCCTAAAATATAGCGATGCTTTTTATCCTTTTTCTTTTTCCTTTTTCGGGAAAATCTGCCCGACATGCAAATAAGGATTGCACAATTATGGAGGGAATCAGGAAACCTTCTGGGACATGCAACAGACAACCATTGAGGTCAAAATTCTGCATTGTTTCTGAACTAAGGGGCCTTGGCTGGCTGCCCTGCTCTAAGCAATTTTCCAAAGAAGTGATGCTGGGCTACTCTGCGCATTTCTGAAGAGCAGTGTAGCTAGCTATTTTTGTGTAATTCTAGAGGATAGTATTGCTAGCCTGGGTTGGTCTACGCATTTATGGAGAGTAGTGAAATTGGGCCAGTTCTGTGCATTTATGGAGGGTAGTGCAACTGGCCTCGCCTACTCTGCACAATTCTAGAGAGAAAATCTAGATGGATGAAACTTAGTATTTCTGGAGAGCAGTGTCGGATGGCTTTCTCTGCATAGTTTCTAGAGCAAGTTTAGTTGGCCTGCTCTGTGCAATTTCTGGGTGAAGGATAGTTTTTGGGTTGCTCTATGCAATTCCTAAGGGGAAGACAAGTTGTGCTCCAGGTTTGCGCATTTTTTATCGACAGTTGGTTGACCAAATGTGAACAAGTTGCTAAAAAACATATGAAATCAAATAAGCACAAGTACCTAATCATTATAGAATAGGTGTAATGATTTTGAGGAGGGAGGCTCCAAAACGAGGCGAAGGCAAAAATTTTGGAGGGTGGTTGTAGCCGCTACAACATTGGCGACACTGGTAGAACTCTAGCTCTTTGTATGGATCTTGTTTGTGAAAAGCAAGTCTAACTCCTCCGGAAGTATTGTTCGATTCTTCGATCATTGTGGCTTAAACACTAAGTTTGAGTAAAAGATGTAGTCCCTTACCATTCTCTTGATTGGTCAGCGCACTTTCCAAGCCAAGTCAAGTCAGTTGTTTCAATTAGGGATGAGGGGTATAAGGTACAAAAGTAATAAAGATGTGAGAGTGTTTGTTTCATCTTTGGTGTTGCTCTGCCGCTAGCAGGCTTGGAGAGTACCTCGATGGAGTAACGCAGGGACACAAGCATTGCTCTGCTAACAGCGAGCCTCGTCAATACCCTGGTGGAGTTACTTGCGTCGCCTCTCTACATAGGAAGCCTTTATCTTCTTTTTCATTATTTATTTTTCATTTTCATTTTATTTTTTATTTTTTAAAGAACTGTGCATAGACACTTATTTATTTCAGAGGCGAAAGAGGGATCTCGACTTGTTGAGAGCACAAGAGGTTGTCCCTTCATAGAAGTGTTTTATATATACCTTTGACAATACTTTGTAAGGTTTTCCCCCTCACCTTACTCTACTTGACTGAGCTGACAAGGGTTAACCCAAATGAACTAATTAGAGAAGGTGGTACTAGTTAAAGTGCAAGCGTTGTGTTTTCATTGAGACTCACTTTGAACGAAACATATTTTCCATCACGGTATCATCGACTGAAGACAAAAATTTCTTTCATAAAGAGAGAGGACAACAGATAACTAAGTGTTGATAGCATTACAATTCCTCTTATACTTTACCTTGCTTGTCTCGAGAGCCACACACAGTTTCATGTGAAATAAAGCCTATGGGTAAAAAACAAGCAAACAAATAGTAATAAAAGGATAGAAATAAATGAAAGCAAAGCAAGAAAACAAAGCAAGAAAACAAGAAACACAGACAAAGTAAACAAAAAGCAAACACTACTCCTACTCTTAAACTAAATAGTGCATGGGTCGGCTCACATGAAGTGATATTTCCAATGCAGCCATCGACGCATTGGTTGACCCATGTTGGTGGAGGTGTGGTCTACGAGAAAATAAACGTGTAAACCAACAAACAAGAAATATATTACAGTGAAGACCAACACGCTCCGAGTTTAAAAATATCCAAAGAAAAGAAAAGAATAAAAGTACAAGACAAGCATTTTGTGGACTTATCATGGTTATGCATCACACTGCGTGTAGACAACAAACATGTACACACTTTGGAATTTGACAAATGAGAAAACATGAGAAAGAAAGATAGCTTACGCTTAGCAAGAGTGCCCACTGTGTATGATTCCTCCAATGCATGAGCGATCGGATCATGTGACTCAGGTGGAGGATGTGAATTATGTGAACTAGATTTATCTTCAATGTAAATAGGAGAGTGGTGAGGAGCCTTTTGTATTTCAACAGATTTATGATCTGGATTATAATTTACCTCAAGACAAAGAGGACTGATATAACCCTCAGCTCAGGCTTAAGTGCCTTGACTTCTTGTGGGGTTTCCACTTCATCAACAGGTAGATCATCAAAGATGCGTGGCTTGGAAAGATCGACAACAAATGAATCAACATTGTGATGGAATGAAGGAGAAAAGAGATCACAACAACCAGGATCAGAAAATTTGATATGTCCATGGACATCCTAATAATCTGATGAGTTGTATAGAGGGGTTGATGAGAAGCAATAATGTTCACCCTTCATTTTTCCAGAAATGACAAATGAGATACTGAGTGGATTTGCAAACACAGATGTGTCCTCAATGCTATGCAATGACATATTGACATCCCATGTGTTTTGTGAATGATTGGAAGTAGATGCACCCCAGAAAGTATTCTCACAAAAAAAATCAACAATGGCATAATCACCAAAGAAGTTAGAAAAAAAGTGGATGAAGTGTGGATGGAAGGAGGGCATCATTCACAACGATTTCTTCTTCAGATTCCCACACATACTCATCATAAATGACATTACAGGTTGGCTGCTCAACACCAAATTTGTCAACAACTTGATCCTCATGAACAACAAGTGTGGAGTCCCGAATGGGAGAACACAACACAACATAATCTGGATGATCAACAGAACACGGGGACAGAGGTTGAGGAAACAAGTACACGTGACAACCAATAGTATTGTCAGCCAAATTTGTACAGAGATCATGAGTAGGTGGGGTGGTAATATGTGACAGTTCAAAAGATAGATGCACACCTTCTCCCACCTCACACTGCGGGGACAAAGATGGTTGATGAGATGAGGATTGATAGTCACTTGTGAGAGCAACCGTGACCGCCTTGGATTGAGCTGGTCTAACATTGAGGTATGCTGGGGTTGGTTTGAATGATTCCAAGATATGCAGATTCTCAAATATGTAAAGAAGATACCGAAATATTTCATTTTTTAATTTCCAATCAATTTCATCCTCTAGGAACTGAAATGCAAGATTACGAAAGCGATACCAGAATTGCACCAAGGATTCATTAGGGGCTTTCCGTAATTCGATATTTTTTTTTGTTAAGTGTTTGGCAATAAAACTTATGGAAAGAATCAGATAACTGTATAACAAAGTGACCAAATGAGTGAATGGATTTTTCCAGCAGTGTGACAAGCCATTGCAATGGATGCCCACGAAGCGTGAATGCGAATAACATGCAAATCACATAATCCTCATGGGATTCAAGGCTTTCATGTAGATTGGACAAGGAAAGACTATTCCTATGCCAAGTTGTTTTACCTTTACCTTCATATGTGTTCTGTGACAAGAGATTCTAGAACACCTCTGAGATTCAAAGTCATCTCCATAAGACATACATCTCGAAGGATGAAATGTAACATCAGACATGATAGATGTGTGAAGATTCAAAACAAACTTTGAGGACTCAAATTGTCATCTAGACCTCCTTCTAGCACCATAATTGTTGACGATGATGGACATGCCAACATGTCAAGGGATCTTCCTGGTAAGAAGTCCTAACTAGACCTCATACCGTTTGGAGTAGGAGTCCCAGCAGTGGGTAGTAAAGCTATGCCTTGAATGCGATAGCGCACGGAGGTAAGCAATATATCCTTGTGATAAGAAAGTGTGTGACCTCATAGCCAGTCAAGGGAGATCCATGGGGAGGCTCTAACACATGGAGGAAAAAAAGAAGTGTATCCCTTTGAAGCCTGTAATAGCACGTAGCCTCAAAGGAACACATGAGCTAAATGACATCAAAAACTAGAAAGAAGAATACTCTGCAGTCCAAAGTGATGAGTTAAACCAATAATACACTTCAATAAGATTCATACAAACACAAACAGAATAGTCCATACGTCAATGTGTAAGTAAAACTACATACATTTCTAAAGGAACCAGAATAGTCGAACTACAATAACAACATATGAATGAAACGTGCTAGCTCTGTTATATTATATAAAGTGAAAGTTCCATCCATACATACAACCAAGATAGCCACTAGCCCCAATAGTGGAACGTTACAATCAACACCTCCTGCTCCTCCAAGGAGACGTAATTGCTCTGCAATGTGTAGAAGACAAGGCTCATCACAATACTCTCCAAGCCCTCTCTAAGCAATGCTTAGCAAAAGCTTGGCTCCCCAAAAGCCTGATGTATGAGTTATGAGTTTATATATAACAAAGGGTGCGGTGACCCTTGAAATTCCCCTTTGTGACTCTTGGACTACCCTCATGACTTTTCAACTTCATTACATAACTCTTTACATTACATATGACTATTTGTATTCGAGTAATGATACTTGTAATTTCATTTTACATGATGTTTACAAAATCATACATTTTCCACATATACCCATGTGGGAAAAAATTGACTTGAGTCAGCTAGACAAGACAACACTAAGATTCAAATGGTTGTGGAAAGACCAGCTCATCAACCTCCTCTCTGTGATCCTCAGTGATGAAATGATTCTATGCTTGGTAGTTCGCAATGGTGTCCATGTAATCTTTGATGATGTCTTTCTAGAAACGAACTCTTGCCTCCACTGCTTCTAGGTATACTGATTTGGCACCTGTATGCAACTTTTCTTGTAATAAGCACATGTTAGTTCTGAGCAAGGCTAGACTGGTGATGTACATTCACATGTTACCTACGTTGACATGAAAATGTGCGTTGGTGGTTGTGAGCATCAACTAATCAATGTACACATCAAGCTCCAGTCTGACTTCGTTCTTATCTTTAGCCTCAGTGAGCGTACCAAGCGGTGAGGTGTTGTACTTTCTAACCACAACATCCAAAATCTTGTACAACTATGCATACGAAGTCTCCACACTGGTGATGAGCGGTGAGAGTTCCTCATAGTTCCAGATCAAACTCTGAATGCGTGTTTTGTCCAACTCTACCTGCAGGTTCATCATCTTGTGCAAGTGAAGTGAGGCTCCCTTGCATCTCATTGTCCATATTTGTACATGATCAACTGTGGCATGTATATCTTTGAGCATTCATGCTATCTTGGTGTAGTGCTATTGATGGCCATGTAGATGGACAACTACCTTGTGCACGGTGACAAACCTTTTATACAGTCTTTGCATGACTGTGTCAAGAGCCGATACTTTAGAAATTATGGCCATCTACATCTCTGCTCTAGCAGATCCTATTGAATGTTCCTCTCTCTACCTGATTTCTTGGAACTCCTTAGCCATGTACTCATTTTCTACTATCAAGAACTTAACACTCAAGCTCGTGGCTTCGCCATAAGCCTTTGTAACATTGACCAAGGTGGTTGGATGTCTCTGTACATCTGAAAAAATCAATCGTTCTTCAAAGTGGGTAGGTGATGCATGCTCATCCAGGGTGCGTGCTCTACGTTCTTTTACAACTCTGTGCTATGACTCATCAAATGCTTTGTTCTACACTTATGTTCCTGGATGATCCTCAAGGAAAATGGTATCCCCTTATTCACACAGGACTTGCTCTATTGTTGGAGCTGGTGAAGCCTGTGGAGTGACCTCGATTTATTTTGGCATGAGGTCAGTATCCTGATCATGTTCCTGCTGCTCCATATCCATTTCCATATGTTCTACTATCGATTCATCCTATGGAACAAGTTCATGTTCCTGCAGCTGCTTGCCCTGTTCCTCATCTGTTGTTGGTTCAGAGTCTTCAACCTGTAGCGATGCAGTTTTTGCTATATGTGCACCTTACACTTCCTCCTGGTCCTATTCATGCTCATGTTGTGCTTCCTTCTCTCTTCTCTACAACTCTTGTTCTTGTTTGAGCTTCTGCTGGACTTCCTGCAACATCCTCTCTACATATTCTAGTATTTGCTTCTCTCTCTTTCTTTGTGTTAACCTCCTGTCGCCTCCTTGCATCTATATCCAAGGCTACCTTTTCCACAAGTGGGTCTTTATGCTTTCAATAATCTTCCTCTTGCCTTTGTCTTGCACAGGTTTGCTTCTTACTACAGCTATTGTTGTTGCTCCTTGTGGTGCTGTTTCCTTGAGTGTTGCTAGCCACTCTACTGCAATGTTGACCGGTTCATTGAGCCTACAGGAGTTATAACAATATCTTCATGAGTCCTCCTATGGCCAATGAAACACCCCGTGGATGCAAGAATAGTACACTCTCGCACATTGGTCCCTGCATAAACCATGTGGGTTGTACGGGTTGAAATTCTTGGTGCTAAACTTAAACTTCTTGAAGTTTACCACCTTGGCATCCACTTCTTTCAAACTCCTGACCACGTACATCCCAATTCGCACAGGAAGCATAGGCCATGGTGCCTTCTTCTTCCTGTGAAACCCATCTAATAAACCTGGCGAGATGTAGTATGCAACCTCCTCCATGACCAACTTGTCCATGCCAAACCTCGGATATGCATGTAGAGCTTTCTCCATGTTCTACATCCTAATGAAGGTTCCCTCTAGTGAGGCGTACCAATCTATAATGTTCAGCAACACCTCCATTGTTGCCTAGGACATGTAGGGTGGATCTTGTTCAAATATCATCTTGTATAGAGGAGAAATGAAATGGTTAGATTATCTATCCATGTCTCCTCGGTAGCTGCAATTTGAGAGCAACTTGCAATATACGCTCACAGCGCTCTCTGAAGGTGTCCATGCACAACCCATGCTAGCAAAATATTGACGGGCACAGATTGCACCAAGCAAGTAGGCAGACATGAATAATTTTTCTTGATGATCCTTGGGCAGACTACAGGTATTGGATATATCCACTATCAACTAGAGAGCCAACATGCCGAACTAGTTGAATGGTTTTCCTTCACTTTCTAGCTAATACAACATAGCAACCCAACTCTGTTGGAAGGTCTATGTACTCCCTTTTCCACACAAGCATCATGCAAATATGACCAAAAACCGATATGCCCTCCTCAATGTGTTCATCCTGTATATCTGGTTGGGTGTCATCTTGAACTTTGTTGGCTCCTTTAACCAATGCTTCAAGATGTCTCTTGTGTCCGTGTTATTGTTGGGAGTGTAGAACAATGCATCCATCCTGCTGACTAGCAATGGAAAATGATATATCTCATTATAATCCTCTGTCCTAAACGAAGAAATCCTTGCTCCAATAGCATTGCTCAGTATCATTATTTCAGGATCAATGTGTGAGACAATCTTGTGGATCACATCTATGCATGGAAACATGGGAAGCTTGCATGCAACCTTGTACAACCCTGACTTATGGATGTCCACATAGACCTGTCAATCCTCCAGATTCTCCTCAAATTTTCTTGAGAAGATGGTAGTGATGTCTTGCAATGTGATCTTCATGTCTTTCCTAATGAACAGGTGTGTGTCTATGTATATGGGCAAGCTCCTAGACCCCAATTCAACCACATCGCCAGTACTACTTTCAATTGTGTCTTTTGATCCATCTCTCTTGGAGGCCATGACTCTCGTACTGTTGAGAAGCTGCTCAAAAACCTATGGTACCCAGAGACCGAGAAGACACTCATGGTGAGATAATGTCAGTTAAAAACCTCAAACAACTCGAGAAACATCCAAGCAACAAACTAGTGACTACTGGGCAAAATTACATAGCATTGACTTTGGGAAGCTAGGAGACTATCAACTGCAACTGTGCATTGTGTAGCCCCAACCATCAATTAGGCTAACTTCTAACTGAAACTCCACAATGCTAAGAATAGTCAGGATATGTTGTTGGTTGATTCTATGCATTACACAGTTCAAGTGGGCAAGACTAGGCATTGCCGCCGAGGATAGTGCAACGCACAACTGGGAGACATTGTGCGAAGCCTCTATACAATTCCTAGAGGCTAGGTAGAACCTTGACTATCAAGAATGTGTAGAGCATGCTGGGAGAGACAAGATATGAACTAAGCCCATCAGGATCTACCCAATGGAATCCTAAAAACATAAAGGAATGAGTGTGTGTGTGAAGCTGGTCTAAAACTGAGTGAAATAGACCCAGATGCAATTCAAGCAAATGTATAAACCAATCAAATGACCAAACCAAGAAGCTCAAGAAGTGAGTTGCTGAAATGACAACTCTGAGTGAAAAAACAAAGTTATGCGTGTGAAACTAAGGAAAGGTAATGAAAAAATTGAAACAACACTTCTACAAGGTAAAATACATTGAAATGCCAACAGCCATTCAATAAAACCAAGGAAACAACACTCATACAAGCCAAAAACTAAAAAGCGATAGAAAAAGTGGCAAAATGCATGAAAAGAAAAAGTTACCCGGAAAGGTTGTGCTGACTGTGCCCAAGGTTCCTACATGCCTCGGGAATGCCAAAGATCCATGATTTGATGTGAATAATGATCTCTGAGGCGTCATCTAAATAGATTTGGTGAAATTAGGGTTTATGATGCGCATGCCACAAATCTAGTAAAAAGCAACGCTTGGTGGGGAGTTTCTAAAAATGACTTTTCATGTTACTCCAACTGCTAAAAATGTATCCCTAAATTCTAGGGATGCTTTTTCACTTTTTGGTTTTTACTTTTTTAGGAAAATTTACCCAACATGAAAAGAAGGATTGCGCAATTACGGAGGGAATTGGGCAACCTATCGACACATGCAACGAACAACAACTGAGGGAAAACTTTTGCATTGTTTCTGGACTGAGAGGCCCTGGTTGTGTTGGCTTGTTGGGGCCTGACCTAGGTTTGGAGTTAATTAGCCAAACAAATCCTTGTACTACTGGGCCTTTTGGAAATGGTCCATGGAGTGCAGACTGAGGTCTCACCCGAAGTAGTATGGGGGGGTGTTGGAACCAGGTTTCCGCACCCTTGAGATGTTTGAGAGGTTTGATTGGGTCCAACTGTTAGTCCCTTCGTGCAGGTTACTTCACGCACTTCCCTGTCCCTTGCGCCCTGATATACTTGCCTTCTCCTAGCCCTAACCAAGGGTTGTGGAGATTTCGCGCTGCTGGAGCAACGCTCTACACTATTTCCCTAAGTCACACCTGAGATATTACTTATCTTCCTACACCAGTTAGTTATCTTCGCGTAAATGGATGCCTTACATTCTATTTATTTATACAACACATTCATATGAGTTTGCACAACAAATAAACAGTAAAATTGCAATTTATACCCAATAATACATGAAACAAGAAAAGATACACAGAAATAAGATAAAACTTCTCTTTATTAGTGCTTCCAACAGTTACAGACTCGACCTACCATGTGCACTCAGCTGCAGGGGTCCACGCACTCAGCTGTGGACTACTAGGCCTCTGCACACACAGCTGCAGAGCCTTCTCCTACTCTATGACCCAAAGACACACTTTACACTTCGACTTAACCTCTTAGACTCATCATGCTTCTTTATCTTTTCTTATTATTGTTTTCTACACTTAGAGCCTCACTCTATTTATACAATCCCATGGTCCGTGGACCATGGTTGGATCTTTCATGCCGACATTACATTACAAAAACATGGGCGGACAACCCTGTGACTCTATTATGCCTTCGCGCTCCACGCCCACAAATCACGGAGTCTTTACAATGGACTTGGTCAAAATTTGGGCTTTAAGCCCCAAAACATGTCTTGGGGGGATTCCATGCCCAACAGGCCCCCAACACAAACATCGTGACTTGCCCTCGAGTCACTCGATCGGTGCGGAGATCTTGGCGCGGAGTCCCTCCAACTCTGTTCGAACTGCTGCAAGGTCGACAGTGCACTGAGCGGCTGCCTACTAAATCTCTTGTACCCATTGTTCCATGACCACGTTGTCAGAACTGCTTCCGTGCATCTATTCCTACATCCCCTCCATTTGTACGAGCTTCCCTTCATTTTTTGTTGTAATGGTCAAGGCCTCGTCGATCTAAGGCTGAACATGCGCCTTCAGGACTGCTTCTTTGTGTCATGCTGTGTCCACCTGCTCTTTCAGCGCTTTGGCCTCTTGCCTTCGCACGAGCCTCTCAGTGTGGGCCATCATCTGCGCAATCCCTTTGATGCTTTCATACTGTTGCTGGAGCTCACACACCTCTGTCTTTAAGCATTGGATGTTGGGGTCCTCCTGCAGATTCATGAGGACATCAAATGACTTCTCCAACATTCTAGTGCAGTCCCTTACGGCACTGCCAATCTCTTTCAGCCCTGATACAATAACGCTGGAACGCTATTCTCTTACTTCCAGAGGGGTGGATGGCTTCAGCTGAACCTTAGTCATTTCATCTCGCGCCTCACGCACCCCTGCAGCTAGTCAGTGGATGCACGCCTTTGCGGGTGTGTCTGCTAGGATGGCCAGCTCAGGGACCATCTAACAGGCTTCTTCCAGTATCTGTACCATCTGCCTATTCTGTGACACCACTTCGTCATGCTACAAGCTCAACTACTCCATGTTGATCTTTTGCTCACTTATCACTTGTAGTGCGAGGCTCTCCCTAGCCCGTAGTTCTATAGTAATCCCATCCTACAGAACTAGTAGCGTCTCCCGCAGCTCCAATTCTATAACCCACTACGCAATGTTTTGCTTGCGCTTCATGAGTTGTGCGGTTTCTAGATGAGGGAACTTCTCATGGTCAGCGAGATCCCAATCCTCAAATTTCAAGATAGGTGCCCGCCCAAGGTACATGCCCTCAAATATGACATCGTCTGGGAGGAGCGGAGTCTAGAGAGAGCTCTTTCTCTCATCGAGATCCTTGGGCACTTTTGCCTTCCCCTTCCACAGGGGGATATAGGTGGGAACGTTTGTTGGAGGGTACACAGGCTCAGTTTCTTCCTCCATGCCTTCATCCTCGTCTTCTTCAATGATAAGGTCCTCTAGGTCTTCCTCCTCGTCATCAGTTTCCAAGTTAACAACTTTCCCTTTCTATTCCATCATTAACCTGGTGCGTAGTGGGTTTCGCGGGGATACACGCACAAGAATCATCGACTGTTTGTCTTTCTTCGGCCTTGGTGTGCGTGGTGATTTAGGGATTTCTACCACAATCTCGGCGCCTTTAGGGGCATCCCCCACAGTCAGGGCTTGTGCGGCCTCTTCAACAGTCATCTCTGCAATTTCCCTAACTTCTTATGACGTTGTCATCTTGCTTGTCTAGGAATCTTTCAATCGCGTAATCAGGGGCTCAATCAACGCTTGGCACAGGGCAAACAGATATCGACTCAGAATACATGGGGCACAAAACAGCTCGATTCACAAATGACTAAGTGTTGTTTGTTAATCATCCCTTTGTAATTTATAGAGCCTTTTGAATTTGAATTCGACTGTTCCCCCCAAATCTGGTTCATTAATGCTCCCTTGGCGGTATATTTTCCCAAATCTTACCCATAAAGCGCATCTTAAATGCCTACCGCCCACTCCATTTGGTCTCAAGTCGAGCATCACATCGTGAATAGTGACTCCAATAGTCACTTTCCAGCTAACGTGTGTGGTAACGTAGTCCCCCTTGCATGGTTGCGGACCTTGTGACACTTTTCTTCTACGCGCAGCTCCAAGATCGCGCAACTCCTGCGCAGAGTAGTTTATAGTCCCATGCCTCCTTTCAACTACCTAGAGTGCTACGACTGTACCTCCCATGGCTAGTCAAGTGGCCGCGCCACCTGTATAGGGTTTCATCCAGTTATCCATCACTTTTCCTGGAAAATACCCACGTTTTATTGTTACCGGCTGCGTAGCACATCTTATCATCTGCAGTGCACCACCATGGTCGATCCGTTTTCTAACATGCAGTCCAATCCAAAGGATCAAGTTGATCAATTTGTGGCGATAGTCCCCAAATTTGTCAATGTTATTGTGCGCACCTTGCTTTATCACCCTATTCTCTTTATCAAGGAAATCCTTCCTGATCCCATCCTCCAACTTCTCGACTTCCGCTTCCACCAGAGAAATTTTCTCCCTTAATCACACCCTTTCTTTCCCAAGTTCTTGGAGCCTAAAATTACCCTGTAGGATTTCTTCCTCAGGTCCCAATTGTTCTGCTTCTTTCAGTTATGCTACCCTTTCTTCCAAGGTTCTGTGCACCGTCGTATCTGCCGGCGCTACCATGCACAGACTAGGCATTTTATGCTCTATGAGGATTATAGCATTCGCTCCATACTCCAGCCTCGGGGGCACCTGCGCCATGAGTTTCTTGCACGTGGTCCTATAAACCCATGGAACCACTAGTACGCGCAGGTCCCAATCAATCCGCTGCACACTGTGTACCTTGTTTAGCGCTTCACATACTTCGTTAAAGGCTTCTACATGGATAACCTTCTCTGCACTTGGTCTTTCCATACTCTGTCATTCCAACTAGAGGGGTCATTCACGCCATTTCCTCGCCCACACATGCTTGCTGACCGTGTCTCCTAACGCGAAGACTGTGTGCATTTGCGCATTTTTCATACCATATGCTTGTATCCATCTGGACAAATGGGTGTGTGGGTCGTTTCATCTGACAATTTGGTCTATTAATCGCATCTGAGGCTTCCCAAACCATATGTGCATTGTTGTCCTGCATTCATGCTAGTCCCCGAAGCTTCCTTGGTGAGTACCCCACCACCTTGCAGGCATAGTGCGCAATACCCATTTTAAAACTTCGAAACGTTGTTGTTTCGGCACCTCCCTTTTGAATCTATTTAGGAAGTCATCTACTTCACTTAACCCATCAAACATAGGCAGATCCCTTACCTCCTTTGATATGCAGTGCAATGATTTCATCATCATGTTACAGTTCAGCATGGTTACCTCGTGTAGCCGGTTCTGCCATCACTCTATCTCTTCATCAAAATCCGAGGTGCAAGAGCTTTCACGCTCCCATGAGATTCGTCCATATGTGGTTGGATTTATCCAGTCTTTCTCTCACGCAGCTATCTTGTAGATGCAGTCCACGTCATCATCACTTTCATAGTTGCACACTGGCTCTGTGTAGTGTGATCCTTCTGCAAGGTCAAAAGGTACAACTACGCACAGAGACTTTTTCTCAAAAATCATCTTGCACTTCTTCAGATTTATCACCCCTTTCATGTCAGTGGCCCA
This sequence comes from Pinus taeda, assembly GCA_000404065.3. Lineage (NCBI taxonomy): Eukaryota > Viridiplantae > Streptophyta > Pinopsida > Pinales > Pinaceae > Pinus > Pinus taeda. The sequence goes on from APFE031608089.1 coordinate 89,123, forward strand.
ATCTATTCCTAATAGCACAGGGTAGGGATTGTTACCATCAACAATCTCTATCACTTCAAAATCTTCTAGCGCGCTTGCTCCTTCGATATCCACTTTGATTCCCTGCAATCTTCCCATAGGTAGGATCTTTTGCTGGTTTGCCATTCACAGCTAGATAGGAGACCATTACATCATAGGCCTTCCCATGTGCTCCCATGTTTGCTTCAGCAAAACGTTCACATCTGATCCTAGGTCCAGAATCACTTGGTCCATCTCATATTCTCCAATTTGTGTGGACAATCTCATTTCCCTTCCCTTTCTCGTCGTGTGCTTTTCGAGCTTTTGAACTACATGCAGTTCTCCTGATGCAGTCCTAACGCATCTATTAATGAGTTCTTGTAACCCCTTTATAGCTTTGGTGTCACGCAGTAGCTTCATGCATGTTTCTAGGTAAGTTTTGAGCATTGATGGGTCCATTTCCAGCTCCGGTCTATCTTTGCTTCCTGAAGTGGAGGCATCAGTGAAGCTATTCTTGGCTTCCATGAAGGTTTCCTTAGCGCGCTCCAAATGAAGCTCTGGTTCCTTCATTGGAGCCTTGCAAACACAAGTACTTTCTTCAAGTTGCTTGCCTTTGTCATCCCCTGTCGTAATTCCACTTCGGAGCACAATATTTACATTAGGGTCTTCCTCGCGTGGCTCATACCTCATCATTTGCAGGTTTTGAGTCGAGGGAGGTTGGAGTGCTCCTTTATCGTGCAGTCGTGCTATTAGCGTGGGACAATCCTTCATCTCATGATCAAACAATGTACAATAGAAGCATGATGGATGTGTTGGATTCGTACAATCGCGGGTATAATCTCCTGGACCTCTGCAATTGTAGCATATCAGTTGTCCATGACCTCTTCCAAGTCCTCCTCCACTTTGGCCTCGTCCGTGCCCCTGAAATCTGGTTCGTGCCATCACTGTGTTCTAGTCAAGGGGTCGTGTTTTAGCCTGAATTCTGTAGGTAGGAGTCCGATCCATCATCAGCTCATAACTTCTACAACTCCACTCATCATGTCCCACTGATCTACAGAAATTACAGAACAATTGTTGTGAATTCTGCGTGTACTTCTGTAATAAATGGCAGTTATTTATAGCATGCTTTCTTCCTATCTAACAAATCGTGCACCACAACGTAGGTGTTGCACTAGGTCCTGCTTGTGCCTCTGGTATCAATGGCATTGGTCCTCCTACCATGAGGCAATTCGCGAACACCGAGCAATCACCCTTGTCATGTCCCTGACCCCTGCACTTTATGTTACATACCTTGTCACACACTTCTGGGTGAGCTGTCCTATCTTGTTTCAGACTCTGCATCTCAAGGCACAAGTTCTTCAACTATGCGTGAATGTGCTGAACTCCCAGGTTGGGATCCTGTATCGGGGTCTCGTGAAGTCTCATTGCGATCTCCAAGGCCTCGGCTTGAGTTGTTAGCCTCTATTGTGACAACACGTTCCTTATATGCATCATTAATGATGCTAAAAACCATTCGCGGTGTTGTCCATCTGTCAACGTCATGTTAGCTTCACAAATTGTGGACTTCAGTCTCTGATTCAACTCGCAAAGGGTCTCACTTGGTAGCATTATGATTTCCTTGAATCCAATGATCGACTGCACCTCTGACTTCAGCCTACTAAATTCTTTGTTTAGCATAATTTGGATATTTGCGATCCTCGCATTCACATTGTCATTGGAATGCTTAATGTACCAGGTCAGTGCACGATCCTATAGAGAATTGACCAATGTTGCTTTCTTTATATTGTCATCCATAACTCGCTGTGCTTCCCACACAGCTTTTATCATGAACGAAAACTCATCAAGATCTTCATTTCCTACTCCCTTGAACACTGGTAACTTTATCTTGCTTTCCATATTGACTTGCGGTGGTGGCGAAGGTGGTATGGGAAAAGATGGGGGTGAAGACTGTGAAACTGGCAGTGGTGTGGGTGGGGGTGGTATGCGCGGAATCCTCTGTCTTATCAAATTGATCACACTTCTTGGTGAGACCTTCACGATCTCTTCCTTGCCCCCTCGCGGAGGTTAAATCAAGGGGCTAGTTGTTGGGTTGTGTTATATTCTTTCCACATAGTTAACAGGGGGTTTGAGGGGTACCCGTAACCCCACTTTATGGGGTCTGAGGCAGCGCCCTAGAAAATTTTGGTTTTGGACCCTATGTTAGGTTGGGCGGACCCACCTATGGTTTTGTGCATGATTTTCGCACATGTTTTTTGGACACGATGGTTTTCGGTCCATGGTATTGGATGCGATGGTTTCTTGGTCCATGGTATTAGACGTGATGGTTTTTGGTCCATGCTATTGGATGCTTCGGCATGTATAAATATGTATTGTAACATTGAAAGGAATATAATGAAAAATCAAGCTGGTAGTCCCGGTTTTGGGATCCAGGGGAAAATATTTGTGCATATGTGTTTTTTATGTGTTATGCTCTCGCATTGTTTATTTTTCTGTGATTTAGAATTCGTATGCAGGTAATTTCTGTATGGGGTTAATTCGTATGCAGGTAATTCTGTATTAACTTTTATTACATGGAATTTTCACAAGGGTTTTTACAGAACCCTCCCCCTTAGGGAACACCATCCTCGACGTTAAACCACACCAAGACCTCAACAAAACCGCTAAAAAACAAGCATACTTCCCATGGAGCTTATAACTTAGCTCCTTGTAGTATTTACAATGTCCACTACTAAAACATGACAAACATACCATTTACTGGAGCTTTATAACATGACTCATTACGGTATTTACAATAACCACATATACACATATGAACATTTGCTAAACCAACAAATAAAATGATATTGTAACAACTGTGGTGAAAATTCCATGTAATAAAAGTTAAAAATAATAACCACGAATGAATGGGACACTTATTCGAAGCTGAATGTTGGGCATGACATCCTAGGGGGGTGTTCATTGGGTTGTTTATGGCTAAGGAAATTGGCAAAGGCAATGGCTAAAGATTTGGAAAGGCAAAATGGCATTTTTGGCACAATTATTTATGAAAATAATGGAAATTAGGAGAAAAAGGAGGTGAAAGTTCACGTGTTGCATGTGAGGAGGAAAATAAAGAAAATAGAGGCCTCATTCATAAAAAAGGATTATGAAGATTAATTGGTAACCTTTTATCAGTTCAGTTTTGGAGCACTCTCATTTTTCTCTCTCTCTACTCTTGGATACTTAGAGTTTTTCTTGGAGCACTTTAGCATTGGAGCAAGAAAGCAAAAGAAGGCAAGAAGAAGGTAGGATCAAGTAGGGAAAGGCATGATCAAGCAGCTTCATTACAGGCATCAATTTGCATGTGTATTTTCCTTGCTAGATCTAGCATGCATGGTATTGCATCTGGTTCTTTTCTATAATGGCATGGGTTTTGCTAGGTGTAACATCTTTTTTCAACCTAGCCTTACCATTTCTGGATAGCCATGGTGTGATGGGGTTCTCATGTTTTGGTTGAGCTGGATTGCCAAATGGATTCAAATTTGAGTGGGGTGGATCTCTGAATGATATAGCACATGGCATAGTGGTCCCTGGACCGGATTGTGGATCACAATAAAGCCACTGGCCTAGTGACCTCTAAGGCAGATAGTGGGTTGAGCTAAAGCCAGGATTGTGTTGCCTTGGTGAGCCTAGGAATCCTTGCCGATGAATGGCACGATATACGATAAAACCAAGAAGTGGTTTGCTCTCCATTGGGCCTAGTAATCCCAAGTTTGGGGTATGTGGTAAAGCCTGGAGAGGGGGTCTCGGTTTAGGGCCTAGTGATCCGGGTTTGGATTGTGGTAGAGCCTGAGAGACTAGGACACAGGAAAATTCATCACGGTGTAGGTGGAGAAATTTGGTGGCATCCATGCTTATTTGGCTTAGTGATCGGGTGGAGATCATGGTAAATCTTGTTATGATGTGTTCATTATGTTGGCCTAGTGATCCGAGATGGATTACGGTAATGCCTAGTTTCTATTGATGATGGTGAGGTGGTTTAGCCTCGGTATTCCCTGGTTGGGTTCTTTTGGTTTGAGTCCCACATTCATGCTTAGAATTTGGCACAAGGGTGAATGGTTGAAGAGAGATTTGGCTCAGTCATTCTATGGTCCAGTGGAACATGGTAGTTCCATCTCCTATTGGTTGATTGCATTCATTAATGATAAATTCATTCCCTTGATTTCTATGTCCAAATGTACTAATGTATATATGGATTTTGATGACTGATATGTTTATTGTATTTATGTTCCTATTATGTTGGTTATATGCACATTGTATGACAACAACTATTTGTGGCTCTCAACATGTTTTTACTTGTATATGAATGGATAATGTGTCTATGACCTAATAGAGGATAATGTGGCAAATGGCATGAGGGAACAATGGCTCATAGCGATTCTCAGATAAGTGTGAGTTCCCTACACTTAATTTTGTTGTTTACACATGTAGGTTACATGTTGATGATATGTTTGACGAAATGCCTGTCATGGCTGGTAGGGGTTTGGTTAAGGTCTTGTTGAGATTATTGCTTTTGCATCATCGTTTCCCTATACTTTACTTGATTCTGAGCTTTCATTCCATTCTGGGCAATGGCTTGGGCTCTGGGCCTGAAAGAGTGGCTTAAATCTAGGGGTCGCTAGCACAAAATTGGAAACTTTAGTCCACAATTGTTGGCAGGCAGGACTAAGAGAGCGGATTTAGGTCTCTGGTCACTCCCTTGCCCATAGCATGAGAGCAACTATGGCCTCAGAGGTCCAAAACAACATTGGGACCCAGGGACAGGGTGTCTGAGTGGTTAACTTGTCTTCAGAGGGTTCTGTTGATTATGTTGGATGACTGGGTGTGATGTTTCATCGATTCCACTTCCTTAAGGTCACATAGGAGGTTGAATCTGATCATAGTAGCCTCTCGTCTAATGTTTACCCCGGTTAGCATGGTTACCTAGGTGGATGTGGGAGGATGGTGTTACCGAGTGGTATGCTTGCATGTTAGTTGCATGTGTGTCTCTTATCCTTATATGCTTATTGCATTTGTTTGATGATGGATTAGGGTCATGGTATGGTTATCATGGAATTTGATGTTGATATTTCATAACATATTTGACATGAGTATGTGGTTATGTGTCACTTACATGTTGATTTTATGTTTCCTACTTACATCCTTGTATGTTAGGTTACATTTTGAATATTTTGATTACATGTATCAGTCTTGTAGGTTGATTGCAAGAACTGATCAATTATGTTCAACTACATGTGTTTATGTGTATGTGTAATTGATTAGCCATTGCTTATGCATGTTGTTGGTTGCATGTGGCAATGTGTATAGTAGACTAATGGTTGTTGACATGCATGACGTCATAGCATGCATTGTTGATATGGCCTTGCATTGATGACCAGATCTTAGTAAGAGTGATGTTTATGTGTTGCTACATTTACTTATGTATGTCGATACACTGTTATGATTATGTTATACACGTATCAAGTTGATTTTGTGATCTTGCAGACAAGGTATCCTCCCCACGAAATAATCAGGTACATTGGTTTCTTGTGATGTGGTTTATCTGACATATTATCATTGCAGGAAGAGAAAGATGAAATGGATAGCAAGATGGTTGACTACAAGGACTCTCCATATGAATCAGAAGAGTGGTATAATGTTGGGAACTCTTTAGATTTGGCAGTTACATTGAGAAGTTTGAACGAAGAGATAAGGAGTTGTAAGGCGAATAATGACCAGATCATATAGGAACAAGAGAAGCAGGCAGAGGTGAATGGTATACTTCTTCAGAGTTTTTTAGACTTGCAGCGACAAGGGCTACTTCGGATCAGCCATGGACATGAGGATAAAACGAATGGGGCATATGGTAATAGATCTCCTGGTAGGCACATGTCAGATAGATCTGATACAGTGAGAGATGACAAGTTGTTGGACACTCCAAAAAGGATGGGTGATGAGTATAGGTATTATTCGAGTTATAGTTCTGACAGACATAATGATCATCATCGTTATCATCCTTATAGGAGGAATGATAGAGGATACTTACTCGATGAATTCAAGAAAGAAAAACCACCTAATGTTGATGGAGATGTGAAGAAGCTGGAAGATGCAAAGGCTTGGATACTTGGGATGAACAAATTCTTCGAGTTGCATGAGTACACAGATAGCATGAAGGCCAAAATAACTATCTTCAGCTTGAAAGGTAAAGCAAACATGTGAACGGGTTAGAGACATCAGGAAAGATGACTTGAGCTGATAGGAGTTCAAGAGACCCTTCATGAAGAAGTACTTGTCAAAAAGGTACTATGACAGTAAGGAAAAATAATTCTATGAGCTAAAGATGGGATCAATGGGAGACGAAAAGTACATGACCAAGTTTTTGGAACTATTGAGGTATGTATTGTATCTTACTGATGAGAAGAATAAATTTCAGAGATTTGTTAATGATTTTCCATTAGTATTTAGAGATCGGATCGAATATGATGAGCCTCGGTCACTTGAGGAAGTTATTGGGAAACTCAAGCATTGTTATGAACAGTCAAAGCGTAAGAATGAATCTCAGCATGGATGGAAAGGAAAGGACAAAGATAAAGGTAAATGGTAGCCTAAGAGAACAAGGTGTCAACATGTAGATGAGAAAGAAAATGTGGCACAGCAAAAGAGATTAATATAGCTAGACAGGGACATGAGTCATAGCAGCAACATAGAGGTGTTGGTACTGGTCAGTTGGAGTGTTGGAAATGTGGCAAGGAACAACTTAAGAGAGATTGTCCACAAAATCATGGAAGTAGACTTTTCTATTGAGTTAGTGCTAGGGGCAACTCCAATATTGAAAGCACCTTATAGGATGAGCACACCTAAGTTTGTTGAGTTAAAATTGCAGTTGAAGGCAATGTTGGACAAGGGATAAATTAGGCCAAGTGTATCACCATGGGACACATCGATCTTGTTTTTGAGGAAGAAAGGTGGTACCCTCAGATTATACATTGATTACAGGAAGTTGAACAAAGTGACTATCAAGAACATATATCCTTTGTCAAGGATTGATGACTTGTTTGATTAGTTGAAGGGAGCAGCAATATTCTCAAAGATTGACCTGAGATCTGGATACCATCATGTATGCATCAAAGAGGAGGACATTTACAAGACTGCATTCAGGACTAGGTATGGGCATTATGAGTTTGTTGTTGTTCCATTTGGCTTAACTAATGCTCCATCTACATTCATGTGTTTGATGAATAGTTTGTTGCATCCATATTTAGATAAGTTTGTTATTGTGTTCATTAATGATATACTGGTATATCTAAAAATGAGGAAGAGCACGCTGAGCACTTAGCACCGTATTGAGGTTGTTGAGGGAGCATCAGTTGTATGCTAAGCTTAGCAAGTGTAGTTTCTTTCAGACTGAGATATAGTGCTTGGGGCATGTTGTCTCCAAGGAGGGCATTACAGTAGATCCATAAAAGATAAGGGCCATCATGGAGTGGGTATCTCCCAGGAATGTGGATGAGGTGAGATCTTTCATGGGTCTGGCAAGCTCTTATCGGAGGTTCATCAGGAACTTCTCACATATTGTTTATCCTATTACATCATTGCAAATGAAAAGTAAGAAGTTCGAATGGATAGAGGAGTGCGAGGCTATCTTTGAGCAACTTAAACAATTGTTGACACATGCACCAGTACTACAGATTGTAGATCTGGACAAAGAGTTTGTGGTATGCATAGATGCTTGCAAGAGAGGGCTTGGTGGAGTCCTTATGCAGGATGGACAGGTGGTATGTTATGAGTCCCAAAAACTAAACAAGCATGAGTGGAACTACCTAACACATGATCTTGAGTTAGCAATGATTATACAGATGCGGAGGCACTATCTTCTTGGCAAGCGGTTTGTGCTTATGAGTGATCACATTGGGTTGAGGTATTTGTTTGACCAACTGAATCTAAACGTCAGGCAGGCAATATGGTTAGCCACGATCAACGTGTTTGATTTTGAGATCGGGTACATCAAAGGTAAAGAGAACAGGGTGGCAGATGCTCTCAATAGACGGGCACATGTACATTACTTGGTAGTTGTGAGCTCCTATGGGACAAACTTATAGGATAAGATATTGTAGGCATGACAACAAGATGTCAGGTATATGGAGATTGTGCATAGGTTGCAGCAGGGTGATAGTACATGTACAAGTACAGGTCATGGTACATGTACAAGTACAGGTACAGGTGCAAGTAAGGTACATATAGTGGTACAGGTATAGGTGGCAGTACAGGTACATGTGCGCAGGGCATGGACTATCGTCTTACAGAAGATGGATTAGTCAGGTTCTAAGATAGGATATATGTACCCGATAACAGTGAGCTCAAGAAGGTGATCTTGAGGGATTTTCATGTGAAACCATATTCAGGTCACTCGGGTTATCAAAATACACTAACAACGGTGAAGAGATATTATTATTGGTCGAATTTGAAGAGGGATGCACAGAGTTTGTGGCTAGATGTTTTGATTTTCAGCAAGTGAAAGCAGAGTGTAAACATCCAGGTGGACTGCTACATATGATTGTGATTCCAGAATGGAAATGGGAGGTCATTTCCATGGAATTCATCACAGGGTTGCCAAAGACAGTGAAGCAGCATGATTCCATCATGGTCATTGTGGACATGTTAATAAAAGGTTGCACACTTCATTCCGATGAAGTCTATGTTCTTAGCCAGTGATGTGGCACATGTGTTCATCAAAGATGTGGTTAGACTACATGGTGTTCCAAATAATATTGTGTCAAATCGGGATGCAAAGTTCAATTACAAGTTTTGGATGGAGTTATTTGTAGGATTGGGCATAGAGTTGACCTTCAACACATCTTATCATCCGCAGACAGATGCACATACAGAGAGGGCCAACAGGATATTAGAAGACATGTTGAGGATGTATGTGATGCATCAGCATCAGAAGTGGGAAAAGCATCTCCCTTTGGTAGAGTTCGCATACAACAAAGATTATCAGGAGTCTTTAAAGATGATTTATTTTGAGGCATTGTATGGGTGGAGTTGTAACACTCCCATCAGTTGGAGTGATCTGGTTAGTAGGGTGTTGATTGGACCATATTTGTTGGCAAACATGGAACAGGAGATCTAGGTGATCAAGAAAAATCTAAAGGTAGCACAGGATAGGTAGAAGAGTTATGCATATAGGAACAGGTTGTTCAAGGAGTTCTAGGTTGGGGAACAAGTGTACTTGCGCATAAAACCGAAGAAGAGCTCCTTGCGGATTGGATCATGTGCCAAGTTGGCACCACGATTTTGTGGACCCTTCAGTATCATTGAGAGGATTGGTCCAGTAGCCTATCGACTTGCATTGCCTTCGACAGTGAAAGTCCATGATGTTTTCCATGTATCTGTGCTTGAGAAGTATGTTAAGGATGTTGATCATGTGATTGACTGGTCTGTATTGCAGGTGGAACCAAATGGAGAATTCTAGCCAGAGCCTCAATGTATATTGCAGAAAAAGGTGCTCATGCTCCGGAACTAAGAAATTGAGCAATTTAAAGTGCAATGGAATCACTTTGGGCCCGATGAAGCTACATGGGAGATGGCCGATCATATGTGGGCTATGTATCCTTCCTTGTTTGCCAATTGAGGCAAAGCAACTTGATATGGTGGTTTGGTATTTGCTTATGGTGGTTTGGTATTTGCTTATGGTGGTTTGATATATGCTTTATGATGGTTTGGTATATGCTATATGATTTTTGATATTTGCTTAGATATGTTGACTAGTATATGTTTGATATATGCTTTGGTATATGATTTGGCATATGTTTTTGGTATCTATATTTATGGTGATGTTGCTATATGTACCCATGTGTATGGATGTGAATACTATAACGAGCTATGTTATAAAGCTCTCCTATGCGGTATGGGTGTCCTGTCATTATGGTATGTTATCATGTTATTATGCTATCATGTGGTTATGTTATCATGATGTTATGATGTTATATGAGTTGGCACTTAGCAGGATGATCATTGTAAACACCATAATGAGATGTGTTATAAAGCTCCACTATGTGGTATGTTGTCATGTTGTCATGATGTTCTTATTTTGAGCAGACCTTTCATTGTAAATATTGCATCGAGTTGTGTTATAAAGCTCCATGAGCATTATGTCTTCTTTCAGTAGGTTGCTGAGATATATGTGTGATTGAACACTGAGCACAGTGTCCCCCAAGGGGGAGGGTTCTATAACAACCCTCGTGAAAATTCCACGTAATAAAAGTTAAAAACAATAACCACGGATGAATATGACACTTATTCCAAGCTGAATGTTAGGAAGGACATCCTAGGGGGTGTTCATTTGGTTGATTATGGCTAAGGAAATTGAAAAAGGAAATGGATAAGGCTTTGGAAAGGAAAAATGGCATTTTTGGCACAATTATTTATGAAAATAATGGAAATTAGGAGAAAAAGGAGGTGAAAGGTCACAAGTTGCATGTGAGGAGGAAAATGAAGGAAAATAATGGAAAATGATGAAAATAGAAGCCTCATTCATAAAAAGGCTTTTGAGGATCAATTGGTAACCTTTTATTAGTTCAATTTTGGAGCACTCTCATTATTCGCTCTCTATCTCCTACTCTTGGATACTAAGAGTTTTTCTTGGAGCACTTAGACATTGGAGCAAGAAAGGCAAAGAAGGCAAGAGGAATCAAGGACCGAGCAGGGAAAGGCAAGATCAAGCAGATACAGCAAGCTTCATTGCAGGTCTCGACTTGCATGTGTATTTTCCTTGCTAGATCTTGCATGCATGGTATAACATGTGGTTCTTTTCTATCATGGCATGGGTTTTGTCAGGTGTAACAATGTCTTTTAGCTTAGCCTTTTCATTTCCGGATAGCCATGGTGTGATGGGGTTCTCATGTTTTAGTTGAGCTTAATTGTCGGATGGACTTGACGCTGAGTGGGGTGGATCTCTGAATGATAGAGCACATGGCCTAGTGGTCACTGAACTGGACTGTGGGTCATGGTAAAGCCATTGGCCTAGTGACCCCTGAGCCATATTTTGGGTTGCGGTAAAGGTAGGTTTGTGTTGCCTCGTTGGGCCTAGGAATCCTTGTCGGTGAATGGTGGGATTTACGATAAAGCCAAGAGGTGGGTTGCTCTCCATTGGGCCTAGTAATCCAGGTTTGGGATACGTAGTAAAGCCTGGGGAGTGGGTCTCAATTTAGGGCCTAGTGATCCAGGTTTGGATTGAAATAAAGCCTGAGAGACTAAGAGACATGAAAATTCCTCATGGTATAGGTGGAGAAATCCAGTGGCATCCACGCTTGTTTCTCCTAGTGATCGGGTGGAGGTCACGGTAAATCTTGTTATGATGTATTCATTGAGTTGGCCTAGTGATCCGGAAGGGATTACGGTAAATCCTTGTTTCTATTGATGAGGGTGAGGTGGTTTAGCCTCAGTATGTCCAGGTTGAGTTATTTTGGTTTGAGTCCCACAATCATGCTGTAGGTTTTAACCCCGTACAGAAATTACCTGCATACGAATTCTAAATCACAGGAAAAATAAAAATGCGAGAGCATAACACATAAAACACATATACACAGAGATTTCCCACTGGATCCCAAAACCGGGACTACCAGCTTGATTTTTCATTATATTCCTTTCAATGTTACAATACATATTTATACATGCCGAAGCATCCATACCATGGACCGAAAAACCATCGCGTCCAAAACCATGGAC
>APFE031608095.1:3092-34701 GCA_000404065.3 Pinus taeda
ATAGTTTTTGAAGCATTTTGAGTTACATTCAAATCATTGATGTGAAAGAGATTTTCATATTTGTTGGCTTGCTTGCATTCTCTTTTACTTTGCACTAGATTACATTAGTTGCATTTTGAAAAAGAGAAAAAATCATCATTATATCTTAAGGGAATTTTGCTTTAAGATTTGTTTTGACAGTGCATTTGCTTATCATATGAAAGATTAGATTTCATATTTTTCATTTAGCATTTGAAGATTGTTATGGATGTGTTTTTTCATTTGGTTTGATGCATGATTTGAGTGATCTTCTTCCCTACATAGATAGCTTCCATTGAATTGAAGGATTTCATTTCATCATCTAGTTTGCATTTTAGGAACAGGTAACATTGTTAAGGTCTTGAAATTGAGACATAATTACAAGATAAACTTCAAAATCTATCAATTAACCTAAGGAGCATTAAAAACATTAACGATCATATCTAGCATTCTAGGTTAGGGACGTGTTCTGACATCTTACAAACTTACCAGTTGTCATTCGCTTCGGCATTAGATAGTGCTAGCATGGACTTGTGCTCTCCATACCGTCGCGTATATAAAGGGAGACCCCCTAGGTTACAATCCTTTATCCATAGGAAGCCGAGTCTGTGCCCTGTAAATGTGATACACTGAACACAACATTTGGGGATATTTCCTACACGTACATCAAGTCCTTGGTAAATGTATTTGCTGAGGTGCATATTGCAATTCATGGTTACTTGGTACTCCTTTTACCTAGATTCACCTGAGTAGTCATTTGATATTTTTTGACACTTTAGATTTGAAAAGATCATCGAGAACATTGTCCTTTCAATCTCGCAAAACTATTGAAAGTGACTAAGGCCATCTTTTCACCCTTTTCTTGACTCTTAAAAGATGGAAAGGAAATGTTTTTGTTTCTAAAATATAACTGCCCATAATAAACATGTCAATCCCAAGCAATCGCTTCTTATACCAAATTGAGTAATTTCTTGTTAGTTTCAAGATTTTTAAAGCCCTAAACGAATTTTTTCCTTTCCTTTTTTTCTGTTGAGGGGAAGCCATCATGGCTAAACCATTGAGTCCATCTCATAGTTCCCCTTCGTTGTTTGATACTTAAGGGTCCTCCCAAGGAGTTCATCCGGAACATCCTCAGTCGCTTGAGGATCAAGGTCTTGAACTTGGAATTGTTTTGTGTATTCAACCTTTGTCTTCTCATCCTCCTCTATTAGATTCCTGGGCACCTGAAGAATCTGATCCGGATTCCTTCGATAATTGTATTCAGACCCTCGAGAGTTCACAGACTTCTGAAAGTCTACAAAAGCTGGTTGTCTATCAATCGAACCCATTGTTCGATCCTATTGTGATATCTCCTCAGCATCCTTATAGTCCATACAATCGGCCTGGTATTCCTTTGGAGTTATCCCCTTGTACATCTCAGGTTCCTCATCACCAATTGTTTCCATCTATGGAGTCAGAAGACATGACCCCAGTCTCCTTTCTGGGTCATTCAAAAGTTTCCGCTACCCATACTCCTGACATAGATGATGAGCATGGATATTAGTTCCCTCCAGAAGAATTTCCTTATACAAGAAGAGTCTCGTCCCTTTCCTATCCCGAAACTAGTGGACCCATGTTGCCACATGGCTATACCACATTAGCTCAGCTAGTTTTAGGCACTCCTAGTGCCTCATCATTGTATCAGAATTCCATATGGTCTTCCAATTCTATGCCTACATTAGGTACATTCATCTTGAACTTGACCGATTGTGAAAACTGTAGTCACTTCAGTTCCAGATCAACCTACCATTCAGTTTCAACCCATTTCATCATTTTAACCAACTCTTCTGGTTCAACTGAATGTCTCAGGTCAGGTCTTGGTAAGTTATTTTATCCCTCCAATGAGTGGACATATTATGCCACCACCTAAGGGGAAAGATTTGAATATTCCTCTCATGTCAATCGAAACCAATTTTAGTGGATTACAAACTCACATGGTTGGAATGAATAAACCATTTTATGGCACCATTCCTAACCCTATTAGTCCATCCGAGTCAAGTAACGTCCCATACCTGTAGCCATATATGGCTCAGGTCCCATTCCAATAGGCTTATGTCTCAAATGGTTCACAAGCCTTGGTTAATCCGCATTACATTCCTCAATATGGACTTTATGTTCAGCCTGGTCAACCTGCTATTCTTGGTGGGTATGGCTAGATCCAATTTGGGAACTATCAATACCCTCAGGGCATGACCCTAGGAACTGTCTGGCTACCCTTGCAGAAACATAGACAACCTTTGCAGTATCAAGGGTAGTCTTTGCAGCAGCAAGGGCAAGCATTGTAGGAGAAAGAACAACTGCTACAACTGCAAGGGAAACCTTTACAACAATTGCAACAACGCTTGGAGCTGCAAACTCAATTTGTGTAGTAGTCCTCCCAACCTTTGTCCTCGAAAGGCCAACCTTTGTAGACACAAGGTCAACCTTTACAACAACAAAGTCAACCTTTGCAGCAACATGTTCAGGCTCGGTAGCAGCAAGCTTTATATACATATCATCAAGATCAGCCTTTGCAAGGTCAAGGTCAACCCCTGGATCACTAAGGTCAATCTCCTTACGTCCAGGGTCAACAGGTTCAACAGCTTTATAACCTATATGTTGCATACAATGCTCATCAACAACCTATGGTAGGGCAGTATTAAACCTACCTTGGACCGAATGCCCCTTACGTGAAAGGTAACCCTCAGTGGGGACAAAACCAGATTCCATATGGACAAAATCCTCCATTATGGGGGAAAAATCCTTACCAACAAGGATGGACTCTGCAGTTTGGGTCTCCTCAAAGGCCCTATATGTCATTTAACACGCAGTTGCCTTTCTTGGTCATGTTGGAGTTGCATGATGTATCGAAGTTCCCGAATGATCCCATTCTTCATTCACCTTACTAGCCTCTAGCTCCAACAAAGATTCCAAGTGATTGCCACAAATTCAAGGGAAAAGCGAAGGAGGATCCACAAGCCCATGTGACGACGTGTCACCTCTAGTGCTCCTCCAATTCATATGTCAATGATTCCATCCATCTTCGACTGTTTCAAAGAACTCTCACAGGTGCTTCTGGTAAGTGGTACACAGAGTTACCTCGAGGTACCTACAGTGATTTCAACTCTCTCGCTATGGTTTTCCTCACTCATTTCCAACTCCCAATTCGCTATGAAACTAGCACTCATTTGCTTATGTCCCTTAAGCAAGACACCGCAACCCACATTTTGATCATATCCATGAATGGAGATGTCGATGGTGCCTCATCAAGTTTGAGATTGTTGATGAGTTGTTGAAATAATGGTTCACACAATCATACTTTAGCAAAATTGTTAAGGACATAGCCATGGGAAGATGTGTTATTGAAGAGAAAGCTATTGCCCGTGCCCAGTATTTAGACTTGGTATATTCGCAATCTGGCACATTATATGAGATGTTACTTGATGCTCCAAGACCATCATCAGATTTGACTGCATCGAAATCCTCGGAAACACCACCTACTGACGGTGTGATTGGTTTCGTGTCTTAGAATTCCACGAAAGCTTCTTCGAAGCCGAAATCTGTCTCAAACACTGGTTCCAATAATCCCTCCAAAAATTCATCCAGTCCTGGTAAAACCTCTAAGGTTCATGTTTTCTAGACTACTGCAGCAAATAGGACCTCTAAAGGTAAAAACAAAGGAAAAGGTAAGGCCAAATACGATGCCCCATAACAGGACGCTCCTAAATCTTCTGTTGATGATGCTTCTCGAAGAAAGCCGAAATATCCCTGCCTCATCTGTGAGGAGGATCATTAAATTAACGATTTTCCCTGATGATCTGAAGTTAGTAGCTTTGCTGAAAGGGACTCCGACTATCTTAAAATAACCCTTTCCATCATAGTAGACCTAGTTGGTATACCAACCTTAGTCTTCTACTTCCTTCGGTTCCCAAGTGTTCATGATGTAAGGTTCATCACCTATCTCGATCACTACTTGAACTAAGGGCTATCAAGCTACCCTTAAGTAGATGATGGAGAAAGAAGCAAATGATACTCCTTCTACTTCTACTCCATCAAGTTTTGGTCCTCTCCAAATCAAGTGCCTTAATAGTGAGTCCATCATCTAACCACCTCCCAAATCTTTTCTTCGGAAGTCATCTTTCAATCTGAATGCTAGAGTTGCGGAACATTACAATATTGTTGAGGATTTAGCTCAGGCGCCTTCAGCGATGTCTACCTTGGAGGTTCTTCAATCCTGTCCAACGCAATGGAAGTCATTGTTGTCTGCTATAGGTGTTATTGGTCCTTCTGATTCGAGTTTGATTACTTTCGATCTAGAGAATCACTTGCCTTGTCTTCCTCATCAGATTTTATTTCTGATACAAGTCCTTATTAAAGGAAAGACGATCCATCAAACGGTTATTGATGAAGGTGCCTCTACCTGCATCATGTCTGTTTCGTGTTGGGAAGCCATTGGCTCTCTTCCCCTTAACCATTCTCCAAACATCTTGGAAGCCTTTCATGGCAAAGTTTCACAACCATACGGTATTCTCACAAACTTGCGAATTACATTAGAAGGAAAGACTATTGAATTAGAAGTAGAAGTTGTAGATGCCAATATCAACTACAACCTTCTTCTCGGGTGAAGCTGGGCTCATGCCATGTTTTGTGTGGTGTCTTATTTGTTCCGTGTACTTTGTTTTCCTCATGAAGGAAAAATAGTCATGGTTGATCAAATGTCTTTCTTTTGCTCTGGTTCATCCAACGGTAACATTCCTTATGTGGGAAATACTGAGATTCCTTATGAGAGTGTGGGAGTAGGTCTCTTCAAGGAATCTACTTTAATGGGTACTTTTTCTCCCCCACCTCTAAATGTTCATTCATTTAATATGATATCGGGCTCTACAGATCCTTGGATTATCCCTGCCGATGATCAAATTGATTGATTTGGCAAGGGTATGTCTTTAAGTCAATTGGAGATAAATTATCAAGAAATTGTTTTAGCTTCGATGGTCACTTCAGAACGTCATATTGTCTTCAATATGAACCTGGGAACTTACGTGTCATCTCCTTGGATTGGTTCTTGGGATCCTCTGGATCCTTTGAACGAGACATTCCCCACTGATCAGAGTATCGTGGAGGTCATGTCTTTGGATGAAATTCCATGGAACAATCTATATCATCATTCTTCTTTTCTTCCTAGCCTTGATGAGATGCTTTCTTGTCTTGAAGCATCTGCTTCTCATTCTCCTACACCTCCACTTCAGAAATCTATATTGGTTCATGAATTTTTGTCGAAGGGTAATATGGGAAACATCACTATAACTCTATCTGTTGACACTTCAATTTACCCTAAAATTGTCAAAATATTTGAACTAGGGGCACCCTTTTCTCATCTTGCGATTAAGTTTTTCTTGCCTCCTCTCATGAGATTTTATCCTCGAGTCTCTACCATTTTCCCATTATCACAATGGGGTTTTCATCTTATGACTCACAACCCTCACTCACCCGGGGGGCATGGGGGTAGAGCTTTTTTTATCTTTACTCTATTGTTTGGCCGAGTCGATGCTTACACGTCATGTCAATGGTGAAACTCTGGTTTTATTCTCTGTTGATTGATTACTCGAGTCCAGAAATGGACTCCATTTGAAAAAGTATTATGTGTGAAATTCGTGTAATAACTTTTGTACATTAGTGTGTTAATTCATTAGTGTGCATTTTTTATTTTTGGTGTGTTTGTTTTCTTTGCACACATATGTTTTTTCTACTTACCCTATGTTTCACTCGATTTGTAGATGTCATCAAGTCATTACGTTTGTTTTGCTGATGGTGCTTGTCGTAGCACATAGAACTTCTCTTCTGCATCATGGGTACTCTATGACCCTAATGGTGAGCTGATTAACTTACAAGGTATCTACCTTGGTTGAAAAACCAATAATATTGCCAAATATAGTGTAGTTATTGAACTCTTGTTGTAAGCAATTTCTCTTGGCATTAGGGATTTAGTTGTTAAGTTTGATTCGTAGCTCATTGTGTTACAATTAAACAATCATTATTCAGTGAGAAATCCACAAATGTTGCATATGTATCTAAAGGTTAGATTTCTAGAAAGAAATTTTGGTTACATCAAAATGTCAAAAAATAGAGTGTTCTAGGACACTTGGCTTTCAAAGACTAAAAAATGTGTAAAAGACTAGATAAACTATCAAATTGCACGGTGCTCATGATAGCACAAGACCACCCTAATCACTCTAGCAGCCGATGCAGTCTCATTGAGACTTCCCACAATGCGTCTCTACCAGCGTAATGGAACATCATCAATAGTGGCATAATCTGGAACTTCTTGAGTTATTGCCTCCAGATTGCACTCCATCTCAGCTAAGGGGTCAGCCCCTTCCTCATAGTCCGCAGCCACTATCGTTTGAGCCACTCGTTGTGCTATTGGCAACATTCCTAGTGGTCTCTATGGTCCGACATCTACACATTTATCATAAGTTGAGTCTTGATTTACACTTTTATAAAAATCATAAAACTTGAAAGAATCCAAAAAACAAGTTTTTCCTTGCATCGGTCCACTTCTTGCCTGGTGGCAGAGGTAGATCTAGATCCCACTTGGAATTTGTACCAGCATAAGCATAGTCATCTACCACAAGTAGTTGTAATTCAAGCCAAGCAAAGAATTGTGGTGGATAATGCATATGTTGACCCGTGCCTCCTCGAGGCATGACCTGGCTCCACCTCACGAGTCTCGGATCTTAGGGGGAAGGATGTGGTACTTCCACCCATTGATACTAGAAGAGGGGCACTCACTTCAAAGATAAGGTCACCAGTATAGAACCAAACCCAAATTTCTTCAAGTGTCCATGCTTACCCTTGGTCAGCTGTCGCTTCATGTTTGCCAACAAGCCTCCACACCAATTGAAGATGGTAGGGGTCAAACATGCAATATCATACTAAAACTGAGATTTTGAAGCCTCATGCAAGGCTTACGTGTCGGATACATGTGCCATGGTGAACAAAATGTTTCTCAAGACAAGGTTGTTGGTGATTTTTGCTATCTTCACCCTACATCCATTCATTATCTCGGCACCAGGAAAATATCTTTGGACTAGACTCCTGGTACTCTCACCCCCCTGGCAAGATCCAAAGAGTTGAATTGCTTCTCCTCGACGGGATAATCTTGTGATGAAATAGATGTTCATCTCCACAAGTTCTAGTTCTTTCTCTTTTATGATGAAGATATCTCGATCTACATCCCAAGGGCTGATCAATTAAGGTAGCAACTCCATTTGAGCCCTACCCCCTGTTCTTGAAGAATTTTAGCAGTCGATAATCCCTCAGATAATTTATGCATGATGGATCTTGAGATTATTAAAAGACTTTGACCTCATGACTCTTTATTTTCACTGCAAGACCATATTCTCCTACAAAACAACATTTAAACACTTATTAATGTTTCTTGCATGGATCAAAATAAACATTTTTTTCTTAAAAGAGAGTTTTCCATATCAAAAAGTCACTCTTGGCGCCATTGCGCCTATTTTTATAAACAATTTGATGGCATCATATGAGCCTTTAGGCTCGAGTGAGACCATCGCAAGTCTGATGACCATACCTGCGATGGTTGTCAGCACCCTAAAATTTCAAAATCCTCCTTTCTAGCATAAAATTTACTGTTTAAATTGCAAAAAAAAGTAATGAAATTAAAGAGCAGGGATGAGGCTCTTACCTGTCACAGACATGAAATGTTACCCTGGATATCCTGCAACAACCACTGGATAATCAAGAGAATTAGGGAACAAAATAACTTTCAAGCCTGAGTTTGGTAAAATGGTAAACAAGTGAAATTACTTTTGCCTATTTATAGGTTTTGAAAGTCATTTTGTCAAATATTATCATAATATTTTAATATTTTCTCTCGATATTGGTGATGGGTGTGTTTATTGTGCAGTTACAGGTGCCTTCAATATGAACAATGATCATTATTAAACGATTATGGGAGTTTTATTTTATCTCTTTTTTGTACTTATTAAATAAATGAAAAAGGAACCCCTCTGGAGTCATCTTTCAACTCTTTTCTTACTCTCGAAAATTGAAAAGATTGTCGAGTACTTGTCATTTCAAACTCGTTAAAGTAAATGAATCAACGTCACCTCAGTATACGTTTACCCCTTTTTCAGGCTAATATTGACTATTTACAAAAAAGGTACACCTTGGTCAACATGGTCAAGAGGTTCCCTCAAATATTGTTTTCTACCTTCTCGGGTTCGAGGGACAAATTACGAAAAGGGACATGATGGAGTTTTCTTTTTCATTTCTTTTTCAAACTCTCTAAATATGAAAAAGATACTGAATTACTCTTATGTCGAGCTCGTTAAAACTTCACAACAGAAGACTCGTCACCATTATGAGACCAAGATTCTCCTTCGTAGGGCTCGTAAAACTTACTATGATGGATTCATTCAAAGAATGAACTTACATAACAATCATATGTTATCCCCTTCAAGATTTTGATAAAAATAACTGGGGTACTTGCTAGAAATAGTGGGGAAAAATGAAGATGAGACTTCCTTTGTATAGGAAGCATGTCGTTCTTGAACATGACACTCTTCTGCTCTTGTGTCGGGTTTTCAATATCCTCACTCAATCACTTGTACTCCCAGGTTTGGGTGATCCATTTTTCCTCTCATTTGACTATTCAACATTTTCATCATGACCTTTAGTCCCATGTTCAGTCAAATGCTTCCACACTCCAAAGTCGTGTCACCAATATGTTCAAGAGAATTCCAATCTTTAGTTATTTGCCTGTACATTGTTTGAGTCGTTGCTATAGTCTTGAATATTATTCCACTTTATTCCTTGTTTTATGTCGATAATAGGGGATTCATCATTCCCCTCCTTCGATGGGTCACTTCCTGTCAACTTCAACTCATTATCTAGGAATATGACTTAGGAACTCCCTTTCAGTACCTTAGAGTTGGCATGCCCTAATGGCCATTTCTTCGCATCCGACGACAAGCCTTCATTATTGGATTTCGATTGGGTGATTCCATGACTGTTCAAACTCAACCTAATTATCACATTCATGGATTATATTGTTGTACCTTGATATCTATTGTCATTATTTGTGGTTTCTCTCATACCTGTTAATGGTCCACATCATTGGTCAGTAATCAGGTGGTTTTATAGCATGTTTGACTTTAACAGTTTTATTCGCATGTTAGAATTCATACATTGATTGGGTCAGGATTGAGCGCAAAACCCTGAGTCTTATTTCTTATGAGTCAAGCTGCATGGATTTATATCTCATTAATGATTGTACACATGTTTCTACGATACGAATGGCTGCGACCGTACCGTGGGACTTTATATTTATGAGGATCCTTGTTATCTAGATGGCTGCACCTATACCATGGATATTTTATCTAGTCTTCATCATCCAGATGGTTGTTTCCATGTCGTGGATTCATGTTTTGATCTCATCTATGTATATGTATATTCATCCTTGATTTGCAGGTCTCCTGACAGTGTGTGTCCTTGTCCTTTCCAAAAGCTCGTAAAGTATCTCAACCATCACTCCTTGTTCTGCCTTCATGCTTTAGTGGGCATCTATTACATAGTATTTTTTCATGCCTCCTACACTTCCCTATGACATACCCTGAAGTTCCCGAAACATGATCATTATACAGTATATTCATCCATGTATACAACTTAGATCCCTCCTTTAACTTTTCTTGGAAAATCTCTAGATATTTCCATGAAGAAATGACTCTCGGAACCCAAAAAAGAGGGTAATTCCCCTTAAGCTAGTGATGGCATCACTCCGTTCCATTTCATATCCATGATGGTCTTAAGAAGGAAGTTTTCCCAAAGAGGATGAGAAGCTTCATGATCTAGAAGATTCCAGAATGGCGAGTTGGAGGTGGTTTCACATAAATGAGGCACATCCTCTTAATTTGACCTCTTGGTCTCACCCCTATGAGCTACCTTCTTGAGATGTGGGCCTAATCCTATATTTGGAGGAGTCCTAACTCCCTCTGCTAGGCTATAAATTCCTCTTCTCCCTTTCCCAAATGGTTGATCTATGTCCATTTGCACCCCTATGCTAAGCTTGTGCTTGGAGACTATTCATTAGACTTGGAGAAGGTGTGTTTGCAGAGTTTCTTGGCTTGGACTTCAGTTACCACTCAAGGAGAGCCTTTCAAAATCAAGGCTATGGTTGTAAGCTTCCCTTTATTCTTTAAATAATGGTACAATTTTTGGTTCATCTTCCAAAAATATATATATGTTCATGTATGTATTGGCTTGGCATCCCTTGATAAGATAAGTAGGTTATTATTGGTTTCTTATTGGTTTTGGCATGCGTTGTTGTCTCTTGATCACTTGTGAAGGTACGTAAGCACTGAAAGAAGTAGGAACAAGTCCATGACACAAGAAGTTCGAGGATCTCAACAAAGGAAATTGGAATAGCATTAGAGAAAGGTAGGCCATCTCTCTTGTTCTACTTTTCAATTATAATCTAGGAAGATGTCTAGCTAATTTTCACTTCAGTTGCTAGACCCACTCATTGGGCTAGAGGGATCGTCTCTGTTAGCAGAGAGAATTAACCTTATCAACAATTCTTAGCCAAATTAAGAGACAGTCAAGGAAGGTGGAAGCTCGATAGTCCTATAGTGTAGACTCCAAAACTAGTGAGATGACTAGAAACCTCTGAAAACAAGATCGCACGGGTTGTTGATCATTGGCTTGATTAGATTATGGTAGGATTTGTTATAGAATTTGTAGTTGATACCTCCATCAGCTATAGCAAAGTGAAGCAGTGATATTTCAAAGGACTGCGAGGTAAGTATTTAAGATTATTGAATACCAGGATTAAAATGTTGTTATGTGAAAAGTGGGTGATGCCATTACCTTGATGTTCAGAGCTACGTGAAGTGGACGACTCTTTAGAAATTTTGAAGGATTGGGACCATAGTATATTCCATGGATTGGAACTCCTTTAAAGGATAACGAAGGGGCGGAACAAACCCTGCCATGAAGCACTTTTCATCTAATCACTCAGGGCATTCGTTGAGAAAATCATCCTTCCACTCCACCTCCACCATGCCTCCACCACATACACCTTTTCCGACACCTCCACCTCCACCACTACCATTCAACATGGTGAATGTAATGAAGATGTTGATCTTCAAGGGAATAGGGAGTGAAGATACAAATTAGTTTTGGTTTTTTGTGAACATTGTTTGGACAACACAACAGATTACCAATGATAGTATACATAAGGCACAATTGGTTACCACTCTATAGGATCACATGCTAACCTATTATATTAAGTATTGTTCTGATAATCCACTTGCAATGCTAGTAGAGACTAAGACAACTTTAAACAAGGAGTTTAGTAAGCCTAAGTCTAACTCACAGTTAGTAATTGGATTCAAAGAAATCATGATGAGGGTTGATGAGATGCCCTGGGAATTAGATCAAAGGTTGAAGTGTCAGATTTGAGAAGCTAACTTGCAGATCACAAATATTTAGCATCACAAATGGTTTATAGCTTTGCTTCTACCGCACCTGAGAATTTCTTTGCCACAACAGAAGATAGGAGCACAAGAAGAAGCCATGGAAATCATGATGAGGTTGCATGCATCACCTATTTAGGATATGACCTTGTGGATATAACACATCAACTCTTGGTTATAGAGCCTACACCTAGAATTATAGAGTTTGAAGAAAGACAAGGACACTAAACCATAAGTGTGCGTGGAAGTCTGATGTTTAAAGTGCAAGAGCCAGGGGCATGATAAAGACCATTGTCCTGTGTACTTGAATTATATTATAGGAGGGGGACCAATTCCCCTGAAACCAAAAGCCGTAGCAAGGCCAAGCATGGGGGTTGCGCTATGGTGTGCTATTTCTTAGGTTGCTAGACAACATGCGACAAATAATTGTCATTTACTTCAAAAATTTGTCAAGACACCCTAGCAATTGTTCTATGACTTCTGCAAATTGGTGGGCCATAATGAGTGCCACTGTTGAAGGTATGAGATGATGATGGAAAGAACACCTACATACCAGATGTAAGAAGAAACTTGGCCTCCAGAGCAGGGTGCTGGAGAAGCATGTAGGGGTTATCATGGATGAGGATAGGGTTAGAGAGGAGGAGGGCTTGGTAGAGGCCATGGTCAAATCATCTGCTACAACTGTGGACAACCAGTGAAATATGCTGGAGAGTGCCAGAATCCTACACACCCACCATGTCAATACTCTAGACAGTTTGACCATACTATAGAAGAATTCCCTGTACTAATAGCTAAAATGCAAGAGAAGAAAAAAAACCTCAACATCCTACAAAAAACTTATAGATGATGAGAGCTGAGCCCCACGAGGAGGATCAAAGCATAAATATAGTGCTGAGAAGATGAATAACGACTGGCAATGATAAATGTAAACAACCTAAAGAGGATGGATGGGTTCGCAAGGCCCCAAAGAAGGAATGTGGATTTGATCTAAATCATGCTAAGGAAACTTTTATGGAATCCAAGAAAAGCTTCGCTGAAGCATCCACCTCAGGAAGTCAAGGAAAGACACAAGAAATAAACATACCCATTGAGGTTGATCATTCTGTACTCACTACGTTTTTGGAGGCCTGCATAAAACTTATGCACGATAGCAAAGCTATGGAAGGCCTACAGGAATTAATAAACAAATGCATCAGCAAAGAGAAGGTCCATGATGGACACCGGGTGGTCAAAAAGTTTGGCAAACATAAGGCATGAATAGGGCGCAAGATGAGGGTCACCGCGTAGATAGGTGATTATGAGATGGACCTAGTGTACGACACGAACATATTACCAAAACAAACATGGGAAAGAATGAGGAGACCTGCTTTGCAGTGGTCTTCGATTCAGATCAGAATGGTGAACCAACAAAAAATCATCCTCATGGGATGATTATATGGAGTAATAGTTGATATAAAAGGTGTGAGCATGACAACTGACTTTGAGGTTATAGAAATTATCGATGACAGTAATCCATACCCCGCACTCCTGGGAATTGGCTGGGCCATTGATATGAATGGGGTCATCAATTTGAAGAAGATGACAATGTCGTTTGAAAGAAAACCACTTCGGGTCGTAGTGTCATTGGACCCTATAGAAGGGGCGTGATATACTAAACTAGTCCACAATTATGAGGAAAATGATGATGAACTAGATCAAATCTACAAAATAATAGCATGCGACCAGGACTGGATTAATCCAACGGTAGATGGATGGATTGCATGGGACTGGAAGAGTTCATGCACCTCTAATTCAGACGAAGAGTTGGAGCACTAGAAGAATTGCTTACAAGAAGTGTCTACATTGTGATGTAATATGGTGACGAAGTCGCTGCGTTGTGTTTCGTCAGAGGTTAGGAAATTACCCTATTATGATGGTTTAACTGACATAGATCTATTTTTGGATGAATTTGAGTGAGAAGTCCCTGAGGATCACCACTTCCAAGCATTAGAGTTAGCAATGCACACTACGCCTGCACGATGGTGGGGTACACATAAGGATAGTTTTGTTGGATGGAGAGATTACTGAAGAATGATGAGGCTATATTTTGGGCATGCTAACACTAGAATGACTGAGAAATATAATGGAAGGTGTGATTCACACGATCACCTAGCAAAATGGACTAAATCATGGGGGATAGAACTGCAACCAGAGTGGGTACACATATTTTTCCATACTTTGGATACCATTCCCATGAACTGGTATCTAGAAATGGAGCTCTGCCATGGCACCATGGAATGGGATGTATTGAGGGAAGTGTTCTTATTGACCTTCAACTTTGAAGATGGCTCTGCAAGCATTGATGAATTGTTACAAGAAATTAAGGCGATTATCTTTAGAATGTCGAAGGAGCCTATGGAATGGACCCAACTAGATTAGAGCACCCAGCTACGCCATGCACTGGAATGCTATAATGTGACCATTAAAGAGGAAGACGAAGATCCAAGAAACATTATTATCATGAATTCGAAGGCCCACAAATAGAAAACCTGAACATCTCCATGCTGTTGAAAACAAAGCAACTAAACATTGACACTGAAGTAGAACTGAAGTTCATAAAGATTGGAGATTATTGGGATGACGCTATCATGGATAAAGTTGTTGAGTTACTTCACGAATACCAGGATCTCTTCCCTACTAATTTTTCGGATTTGAAGGGAACAGTTGGTGATTTGCGTGTTATGAAGATCACTATGAAGTTGTGTGTGCAATCCAATCCAGCATGAGGAAATAATACAGTCATAGAGATGGCTTGGCAGCAAGATGTGAGAGTATTCCCTTTACTTGAACGGTCAATCCGCACCGAAATAGATGAAAAATATTCCTTGCTTCACAATATCACGAACAAGGGACTGGAAATTTCCACACTATCCCTTGAATCTATGCATGCATTAATATAGGGAGTCGTGGAAGAGTTCAGAATCAGAGAGCAGTGAGCATTCGCCGCAGTTAGTGAAATTAGAGTTAATAACAAACAATTGTTCGCTGAAAAGGTGCAGGCTCTGAAGGAAAAGGAGGTGCTACATGTGCATATTTCACATCTAGAGTGAATAGTAGTGGAGGCATGTGATATAATGCCTGAGCTTCACATATCAGAGGATGCAAAGCTAGAAACCAAAATTAGAAAACTTGCCACGGGTGTGTGGGAGGCTAAAGCAGATGTTGAACGAGTCACTTTTGAGTTCAACATGAAGATTGCAGAGTTGTAGTTAAAGTTGCAGCCCACAACTCCACCTAAGGTCTGGGAGCAGTGCAAAGTTGCGATAAAGGAAGGCATGGCTACCTTGGATGCCATAGTCACTGACTGTGTGACACTGTTCGAGTAGGCTATGGAGATAGTGACTAATTTGCAGGAAGATCCAAACCTGTAGACGTTGAACATAGAGGTAAGGGAGCTACAACGCCAATATGATGAGGTCAGTGTGACTGCATGCTCCTTAGCACCAGCATAGCGCCTTGCCAAGTTACAGGAAGAAAAATGTTGCTGGCACAGGTGGAGGAAGTACAGAAGAAGGAGGCCTTGCTAAATGCTAGGTTGCAGCTTTGGTTGGAGGAGGTTTTTCAAGTCATGACTACCATTCAAGATAAGCTTAAAGGATTGCAACAGAAACAATGAACTATGAGGCTAGCCATAGAAGGACCAGCCATGAAAAAATTGGTCGAGAAGGTTCAAAAGGTAGCAAAGCAGAGTACTGCCGAAGTGCCAGTAATTTGGATGGAGTTGGGAGGTCTTTGTAGTAAGATCATAGCACCGGAAGAGTGACTTAAGGGTGAGTCACAATCTTTGTGTTGGGGGCCTATTGGGATGGGGTCCCTTGGGTTAGTTCTAGGGTTAAGATAACCCAAGCTTTGGTATATCTTTTGTTAATAATGTAAACTCTCCTCCATTTGTGGATGCGGAGTGCATAGATGAATAAGAGTCAAAGGGGTTTAACCCCTTGTTTTATGTAAAGTTTGAGTTGGTTTTGAGATTCACCCATGGTTTGCAGACCATGGCATGGTATGAAAAGGCTATAAATAGGTGTGTCTAAGAGAGTTTAAGGCAATTGATAGTGAGAAGAAGTGGGTAAGATAGAAGAAGAAAGGTTCTACAGCTGAGTGCGCATAGGCCTAGGTAGAGTCCACATCTGAGTGCGTAGACCCCTGCAGCTGAGTCCCTAGGAAGTTTTGAGTCTGTAACCTTGAATTGAAGATCAATAAAGACAATTTCCAAAGAATGCCTGAGTATTTTTGTTTATCTCTGTTAATATTATATGTTATTGATGAATGATTTTTTTATGAAATATTTCCTGAATGTTATGTGATTCTCTTGAATAAATCTTAATAATGTACACAATGCATGTTTAAGTACATTCACAAAGACTCTAATGAATTATCTGATGTTGATTAATAACTTAAGTAAATATGTAGGGACCCTAATTTAGGACTTCTCTCTAATGCATGAAGGTAGACAAATTGACTGTTAAAGGTCCGCAAAGACTGATCGTAGACCTTCACAAAGGTCTGAAGGCCATTGTAATAGAGTTGCAGCAACATGCCCTAAGAGTCTATCGATCTGTGCGAAGGAAGATCTGAGGCATTGGAAGACATCACACAATACTCTGGATGCACAAACTTGGTTCCTGCATCACCCCATACTACTTCGGGTGAGACTGCAGCCTACGCTATGCAGGTTGTTGCTGAAAGGGCTAGTAGTGTAGGGTTTTCTTAGCTGGCACAACTAACTTTGAACCTGGATCAGGACCCCCTAAGCCAACAATCTACCAGGCCTTAGCCTTAGTCTAAGGTCATACCTTCTACTTAATTTAGCAATGACGAATTCAAAAAAAATCTTGATACTTGGAAATTTGAGAATTTACTTGATTTTGAATCAAAGACTGATATTGACTGATTACAATAGCATTATATGATGATGAATATTCATAATATTTGATATCATTTGTATTAACATGAATAGTTTCTTTCAAATCTTGATCATAAATCATTAGGGGAGGCTAAATTTGTTGATCAGTGTTTGGCCTTTGTAGAATTTCAGGTTGAAAAGGTCTTTTGTATTGAACTTGTCGTCTATTTGTAGCTTGTTGGGTTGCTCTAGGTTGAGTTTCCATTATGGTGATTTTGTTAGAGATATTTCTAAGTATAGAGGTTATTTTATCAATTTTTTGTTCTTCATATTTATTTTTTGATGATGAGGTACCTTCTTCTCTACCTTTCATCATATTTTCAACCTTTTCTTCCTGAGCTTTCAGTTTAGTAGATGTTGATCGATTAGCTTCAACTTCGTTTGCATTAGTTTATGATATTCTCTCCCTAAGAATTACAACAAAGTCATCTTCAAATTCTTTGGAAAACCTAACTTTTGCAGTAGTAACTGGAGGTTTGCAATCTGGAGGCATTTTGTTATAGAGTTTATTGAATCTCTTAATGAAATCAACTGCAGGTTCATTAGGGTTTCTTTTCAAGTCTTCAAATTCTATTAAGTAGTAAACAACATGTTTTTTGATTCCTCATTGATTTTTGAAAATTTTGACTAGCTCAAGCCATGAATTAATGTAATTAGCTTGAATTTGCCTAAACCATATTCTAACATTTCCTTCAAGTGATTGAAAAACAAGTCCTGTGTATAAATCTTCATGCTGAATATTCATGTTATCAACAAAGTTTAGGAATGCAGCTAAGTGATCTTCAGCAGATGGCCTTGTCTCTCCATTAGATCTAGGTAAATGGCTCAAATACCCGTAAGAAAAAGTATGAAGTTGGGTTGCAGGCAGAGGACTTATGGTTGGATAACATGCTACCATAATTAGTTGAATACTAGGCATTTGATGTTGTAATGGAGTTGTCTTTTTAGTAGAAACAACTTTACTAGTAGAAGGAGGTAGTGAAGGTTTGGGTTTATGGAAGAATTGAGGATTAATAACTAATTTTTAAATTTCAAGTAAAACCTTTTTAGGATCCTCAAAAGCTAGAGGATTAATATAAATACTAAGCTTATCTTCATATTTAGTAGAAGCGGATGGAGAAGTATGTACAAAAGAATATTTAAAATCAAGTGGTTTAAACTCAAAAGGATAAAGTTTAGGATCTTCTTTACCATCAGAAGGCGCAAAATGGGAATAAGGAAGTTCAAAAGCCTCAAGTGGATGGACTAAAAGTGCAGTTGAATAGCTGCTCCTCTAGAAAGGAGTTATAAAACATTTGGAGGAAGATCTGATAATTCAGTAGGTATTAGAGTTGACTGTGAAGGGTCAGATTGTGAAGGTACTTTAGATAGAATAGAGGTAGAAGCATTAAGAGAGCCTTCTAATCTACATCTAATAGATGCAATTCTAACTAGTCTTGTTGGATCTGATAAATGAGAGAAAAGATCTAGATCTAACTATGATATGGTCTGCATGCGTGAAGCGATATTTAATATGTAGAGTCGCGAGGTGAAGTATTTTGGCCTACTCACCTCTTATTCAATGTTAAGGGGAAAGTATAGTCATTGTCCTAGGGAAAAAAGCTTCAATCTTGGTTACTTGGAAATGGCACAATGTTGTCCTTTGTAGACAGTTATAGGCTAAGAAACTATGACAAAGTATCTAAGATAAGGTTTTTGATTTTGAGAGGATGACCAATGCTTAAAATTTTCAACATATGAAAATCCTAAGTATTTCTAAGAAAACAAAAGGGTTGATTCTTCATTCTTAACATAATTTAGTTTTAAAATTATTTGGAAAGAACAATTTAAGAAGATATATAATTCCTTAAACATTCATATTGAATATCTAATTTGTTATATACAGTAGATGCCTATAGAATTTAGTTGTAGCCAAACAGTACATGTGCAAGAGAAGACAGAAGGAAACAATTTAAAATTTTAGAGGAATTAACTAAGAAAGACAGTTTCAATTACTTAACCTCTTTTAATAATGATAACTTTGCAGGAGCTTTAAGAGAGATTTACATTGAATCTAATCTTACCCATACTTCTATGTTAGCTTGAACATGTGTAGAGAAAAAAAGATGAAAACATAATTGAATAACAAGAAGAAATCACATAGATACACAAGCTACTCTGACTGAATCCAAAATCCTTCTATTAACTTCAGAAATAACTTAGAAAGTTACAAGCATGTCCACTGCTTCATCACAAGGGTTCAACCCTTTCTTCTTAGAATTACAAAATACCTATAAAATACAACTCAAACATATATTGACTTGAATTAAAATTATTATAAAAGATAATATCATCCAAAACAGTTGGGATATTACAAAATAAAATAAAAAATAGTAAATTTGAACTGATCTGAACACTCTCCATAGATTTCGAGGGTTGTTGCTTATGGCTGTAGCTAGAAATCTACTTTTCTGTTCACTCGCCCCTTTTAATTTGTTGTCTGCTCCTGAAATTTAGGATTATGTTATATTCGGTAAGATCACATAGTTTATCCCATCTCCTTTCATCACGAATAGAAAAATTTAACAATTTTTTGTATGGATCATCAACTTCAGTATATTTTTCAAAAGTAAATCTAGTTAAAAATATATGCTTAATTTCACATTGAATTAGAAAATCATAATTTAAGCCTTCAATGAAAGCTTTTCCAGTTATAATTCCTCTTATTTTGGAAAATTTGATCTTCTCCACCACTATCTCATGTAACTTGTGTTGATAATCTTGTAGTGGAATCAATTTTCCAGGTCTATCCTGCAAACCTGGGAGTCATTTCTGATGTAAAGAATTAAATTTCATGCGAAATTTTTTAATCTCAACCTCTAAATGTTGGCACTTATTCTCAAGATGTAAAATCAAATTCCTCTTAGTTAAAACTTTTCTTACATCCAAGACAACTTTAGTTTTTCATTCAATGTCTTGGAGTTTAAGACCTTAATTATCCTTGTGGCATCTCTTGGTTTGTCATCTAGATCTTCTTTTATTTTTGCTACTGCTGCTTTTGATCTTTGTAATAAATATTCCTGCTAAAAAATAATTTCAATAGAAGGCCATAACTCAGCCATTTATGCATTAATGTGAACTTACATATTTTCTTTGGCTTGAGCAATAGTTTGTGCAATTAAATATTCATTATCATAAACTTCTAATTGTTTAGTTAACTTATAATTATTTTGAATCTCATCCAAATATGCATTGTCATACTTAATTTTTTGTTCTTGAATCTTTTGGAGCTGCATCTTGAGTTTTTCAATTTCTTGATCCTTTAAAGATAAGTCTCCCATGGAATTTGAAAATTGTTCTATTTAGTCAGTAGATTGTGACTCTACTGTGACTGTTGTTGTTGTAGATGTCCCTGCTATTCAAGTACCTATTGTAGAAGCTATCACTATGGGAATGGTAGCTGAAATACTAGTTGCTACTCTTTTTATTTCAAGAGTGTTTCCATGTCACTTTCCATCTTCTGAATTTGAAGATTATGTTGAACTATCAACTTGAACATATTTTCCTTTTCCTTTTCTATTCACACTTACTTCCTTAGCTTATGGATGTTCTATAGTAGGGAGCTTAAGGGACTTCCTCAATGCTTGAATGTCAGCATTTTTATTCTTTATCATCTCTTCTGCTACTTTGATATCACAAGGATCATATCCTATTTTTATCACCAAATATTCACGTGCTTTGATTCTCGTATCTTTACCTAAGGATGAGATTCTCTCCATTTTTAATTGTGTATGAACATTTCTCAACGAACCTTGCAACTTAAATGTTTCTATGGTTGAACTTGTCAATGTCGAATATATCATTTCACCTGCCTACTTATGTAAATTTGATCAATTGCGTTAATTTTCTTAGCATCAAAAGAAAAAATGGATGTTTTATAATCTTCTGCACTTTTAGGGGTTGGAACTTTATGTTCCAATAAGACTAATTCAATTTGTCCCTTTTTCAGTATCAAATGTAGACAAATATATATGTTGGGTAGTCAAAGATTGTTTCCAAAATTCTGAATAAGTAGTGGCATTTAATGCTTCATTCTTCCTTTTTATTTCTTTGTATCTAGAAAAAATATTTTGTTGCATTGTATCTTGAGAGACATATGACACATGATAATCTATTGTGATCTCTTCATTTTGTGGAAAGGAAGTAGTAGGAAACCTAACAACACCACTATAGCCTTTTCCTGTGAATTCTTTCCTTCTGAGGACTCTTCAGGAGTGTTTATTTTCTTTCTCCTTAAGAGACAAACTTTCTCTTGATCTTTTTGTTTCTTTTTCTTAAGGAACTAGAGTCTGTGAAGTTGTTTGACTAACAATTTGTTCCTCGACTTCTTGTAATTTATTTTCCTGCCATTCTTCTTGATTTGAATATTGTTCGATCTTTGCTCTGGTTGTATGTGCATAAGGTGTTATTTTCTTCTCAGCTCTCAACCTTGAAATAATCCCCAACGGATCATAGGACCAAGTAAAATTGAACTTGAATTTCATCTATTTTAACAAATTATCTACCTCCTTCACTGCTGATTTGGTATTAACAATGAAAGGGCCAATATGTTCCTTCAGCTTGAAATGCTATTTTTTTCTTCCTCGATACAAAATGAAATTCATCCATATTCATCATTTCCCTGATGTATTCTAAGGAAAATATCCTTATTGGCACAAACAATGGTAATCTGTAGGGGGGGAGTTCACAACTATATATTCTGATCATTGTATAATTCTGGTAAAGGTACCAGTCTCCAACTTTAGTTTTCTCAATAAGGTGCATAAATATTATGCTTTTAGGAGAAATTCTTGGTATTACATCATTGCTGAGAAGACATAAGGACATATGCAAAAAATGGTTTACAAAGTCACGGAAGGAGCACTTTTCTGTATTCTTCCTTACTAAGGAAGTCTAGTGAATGACCGGTTGAGGTTTTCATTGTGCATATAACTTTTGCAATGGGAATTTTAACCTTTCTACTTGATGAAATAATAGAAAATATACAAGAACTTATTGATGTTTAAATGAACCTTGAACAAAAAAATTTAGAAATTGGTCATTCACAATGTTTGACAAAACTGGCTGTAATTAAGATTCAATGAAGGTTTGTTACCCACAAAGAAAACTAAGAAAATCCCAGTACACTTTATGTGCCCATTGATCGGTAGGATAACCTAACAAACGAATAACCATGGAAATAAGATTCCTTGCCATTTTCGGAAAAATTGAAGTGGAATAAGGTATATTAGTTCTAGGCAATTCAGAATTTTCGGGTAGGAATGACTAAAAAATACAAGCTTGGTGCGGAAATGTAAGTTTTCGATAGATCTCCATGGGGGAATCAGTAGAAAAAGGGTGCAAAGGAGCTTCAAACTTGATTTGGAGTGCTTGGCATATGGATTTAGGTGTAATGGAAAATAACACTTCACTGTTTTGGGAAATTATAGCCCTTTGACTCAGAAGATACCTAAGATGGCACTGATTGACGAATTCTAGGAAGGTATGAGTTTGTGAAAAGAAAAATTGGGGCAAGGAAGACTCCTAGATACTAAATTCGTCACTAACATATTGGAATTTCTGGTTTGCCCAGTTTTGAAGTTCCTATAGATTGAACTCACACTTGGTCTCTATGATTTTATCTTGAGTATCGGTAAGGGGGAGCTTGTCTAAGTTAATGGAACAAGGATATGTAGGGCGTTCTATAACTAACTTAGACTTGCTTTGTGAGAAGACATCTTGAACCACAAATTATCAATTAAGGTGGAAAATTACCAAGCTATCATGATCACTAGCTTAGGAAGATGGTTATGTGATTGTGAAATTCAGGGCCATGCTTGTGTGGTTGAAAGAAGAAATGATAAAATAGGAGAATGTAGAGAGAGAAATGCATTTTTTTAAATAGGAGGTTTGAATGAATTAATAGATTATAACCATTTTGGGTGTGTCTAATTAATAAACTAGATGTTGGTGGGAAGGATTAATGATTAACGGTCATATAGTTGTTTGGCAGGAGGAATTTAATTATCCAGCTGTTAGTTTGCAAGATAGAATAAAAAAAGGACAAGTGATGAAGTATGAGTACAAGTGGGAGTAGAGGCAGGAAGGAAAAGTGCTTTTCCAGGGTGGGTGGTTAATATTTTTAGACCGGGGGGGGGGGGGGCGGTGGGGGGGAAAAACATTGTGGACCTACCATGTATGGTTCGATGGATTATGAAAATTGGCTTTTCGAACCCCCATCCCATTAACCTTTGAAAGTATGGAGGGGTTGTGAATCCATCCTCCATTGTTGATCCGGGCAGGTATGATCTCATCCATCACTTTTCAATCGCTTTTTATTCCTATGCGACAAGATGTCAATTATATTTATTTACAATTAAAATAACCCTTTGGAAAAATAGAAAGGATTTAAAATAATAACAATATAAAACAAATGGAAGCAGAATTTTGACTTGCTTGCGAACTTTGGGATCTTTTATTCTATTATATTTATATATATATATATATATATATATAGTTTTTTAACCCTTTTTTCTTTCTTTTCTTTTTTTTTTATATTTATTTATTTCTTTCTATTTTTTAATCTTTTCTCTTATTTTTCTTTTTTCAATCATAAAGAAAAAAGTAAAAGATAACTAGGGTAAAAATAATTTACAACATCGGCTCCATCTAGGGAATTTTCCCCCTTTGGGGTACAAAAAACTTGCAGATCCATGTGCCTTCTCCTCGCGCTATGGAGTCTTTGTTGTGATCAACACACTTTGATGTTGAAATTCAAAGAGAACTAGAAATTTACAATGAGAATGATTGCAAGCATTTAATAATGAATATAATGTTTGAGGTATTTCTCATTAACTGGCAATGAAGAATATTATCCTTCCATGTTGTGCAAAATGAAAGCATTATTACCCTTTACTTCTATAATGTTGAATGGTCCCAACCGCAAATTATCAAACTTTCCATGCTTGCTTCTTTCCTCTCTTCTAGCATCCCATCTTAGAACTATATCACCTTATCTAAAATATATCTATCTAGCCTTCCTATGAAAAAACTTTACATTTTGTTTTTATATTGATGAAGTTTGTGCTAAACTTCAACTCTGTCTTGGTTTAGTTCAATAATATGATTGATTCTCCTTAAAAATCATCAGCTTCTTCATATGATTCTTGTAAAAGTTTCATGACTGGAAATGCTATATGTGTAGGGAAAATTGCTTCAATTCCATATACAAGTTGGAAATGAGACTTGCGAGTAGATTTTTTTTCGCTGATACTCTATTTTCCCAAAACTTCATATTTGAGATTACTATAGAAACTTCTTTTTTGATCTTCCAATACTTTCTTAATAACCTTAATCAAACTTTTATTTGATGATTCTTCTAAACCATTACCTTGTGGATAAGATGGTGTATAATGATGCAATGAAATTGGATATTTCTAACAAAACTCAATCATTTTAATACTATTGAAATTTTGTGCATTGTTTGTAACTATTTGTTGTGGACATCCAAATCTAGACGGTATATTCTATTTAATGAATCTAATTACTATTGTATTAGTTGCATTCTCAACAAGGATTTCTTCTATCTAATAGGTGAAGTAATTAGTGGAAGTTAATATCCATATATATTGGTTTCTGGAAGCTAGAACTATTTCACGTATGAAATCTAATCCCCATTTTGAAAAAGGAACTTCAATTAAAACTGGGACATGGGGAAGTATTGCTAGCCTCTGTTTTCCCACAAATTTCTGATATGGGATATTGCTTCTTACATTTGCTCCAAACTGTGAAAACAATTTGGGCCAGTAAAAACCTGCTCTCAAAATTTTCTATGCAGTTTCCTTCCAAGCATAATGTTCTCCAAAAATTCCTTCATGAAATTGCTCAATGACTTCTTCGGTTTCACTTTCAGTGAAACATAATAATAGGATATTCAAAGGATCCTTCCAATACAAATTGGCATTTATGATACAATATTTCATAGCCTTGAGTCAAAGATATCTAGATTGATTCTTTGTGAATTCAGGAGGATACTTTAAATCTCAAAGAAAATTAACTATGTCTTTAAAGCAATCTGAAAGTAAAAATTTGTCATCAATGTGTAAAGGAAGAGGAACAAGATCTGAACTAGAAGAAGGTACTTGTGGATTCTTCTCACTTGAAATCTAAGAAGGTTCTTGTGGATTCTTCTTGTCTGAAATTCGAGAATGTTCTTGTGGATTCTTCTCACCTAAAATCTGCAAAATGGTGTTGATACCAAAATCTTACAATTTGATTAAGCCAAAAGTTTATCTCAACTATTTCCTTTCACCAATTTGGTAGGATTTATATCTAGATCAAATTCAAGTATCTTAGCAATCCATCTTCCCATATTTCCATTTGTATCAGGTTTTGTTAGAACTATTTTTACTACATTGTTGGGGACATAAGTAATAACAGGAGAATGCAAGACATAAATCCTGAATGATTTTAAAGTTTGTACAAGGGCATAAGCTTATTTCTCTACAATATCATATCCCATGTCAACATCTCTCATCATCTTACTGAAAAATGAAATTGACTACTCATATCCATCATCATTCCTTTGTAGTAAAACAAATTTTATAGTAGTGTAAGAGGCAAAGGAGAAGGTACTAAAAAGATTTTTGTAGTGTGACTAGCTAGTACTGGGGCTTCTGAAATGGCCTTTTTGATCTGTGAAAAATATAATCTAGCATGTACTGTCCATTTGACTTGATGAGCGTTTTAAGTATATCACTAATAACATTCACAATTTCAGCATAACTAGGTATAAATCTTTTTAAGAAAATTATTTTTCCTAAAAATGATTGAATTTCCTTCTTTTTTCTGGGTAAACTAATTACCTGAATTGCTAAGACTCTTTTTGGATCAATTACAACTCCTTGTTTTGAAATTATATGTCCCAATATATTCCCTTATTTCATTGGAAAAAGTGACTTTTTGGGATTAAGATAAATCAGATATTTCCTACATCTTTCAAAAACGTTTCTCAAGTGTTTCAAGTCTTTATCATGAGCATCATAAAATACAGTTAAATCATCAAGATAAATAACAATAAATTTATTTATCATACCAATATTTGCATACATAAATGTACCCCATGGAGTTGTAAATGTTGTCTTTTCTCTATCTTGTAGACTAACCAAAATTTGGTTGTATCCAAAAAATCCATCTAACATTAAAATCATACTTGAACATGAAACTCTCTAAAGTTATTAATCCATTTTAGTGATGGATAATTATCCTTTAAATACAATTTGTTTACATTTTTAAAGTCAACATAGTCTTATTTCACCATTTTTCTTCCTAATAGGTACTAGGCTCATTATCCATTCAAAATATCATAAGGGAACAATTATTTTTGCATCGAATAGTTTTTTAATTTATTTCTCAATGATTGGAAGTAAGACTAGGTTTATTCTTCTTAATTTATGCTAAAATGGTTTAGCTTCTGGTTTGAGAGGAATTTTATGCTCAATAATGGATGTTTCATAGGTTTTCAATTCTTCATATGACCATGGAAATACATCTCTATAATGTTTGAAAATATTGATATATGTGTGTCTTTGACTTCTTGAGGCAAAGATGCTGAGATTCTAATATTTATGATTTCTTCAGAAGTGCCAATATTATAGCCCTGAAAATATTCTTGTTGTGAATTTAACAATTAAGTTTTTGAGACATTATTATGATAAAAAAAAGTTTCAAGGGGAACTAATCCTTTTGGAATGTAACTATTTGATAACTAAATAATATCGCAATCAACAATTTTTTGTTCTAAATGTGAATTTTGATCATCCTCATTTGATTTGATTTCATCATTGTGTTCTTCTTCAACATGTAAACTAGAAAATTCATTTATTTCTTGTAAAAAAATATAATTTTTCATCATCTTGAAAAAATTGTCAGTGTTTGAGATTGTCAGGAGTGGAAGGTATGTATTTTACCTCAATTTGATAATGAAATTGTAGAAGATTAGGCATTTTAAAAGAACTAGCAAAAATTGCCAAAGAATCAACATGAATACTTTCTTCTCTTGGGATTGAAGTGATATTGGAGACTTGAGAATAATTATCTACATAATCCCAAACTTCATTCCTATAATCTCTAAGCGTAGGATTCTTGGTTTGACAAAGATTTTCGATTTTCTTTACAATCAACTCTAAATCACCATATACATCCAAGTTTTCCACTTTAAGACTCTTAGCTAAATCCAATCCTAAAATTAGGGCTTCATATTCTTCCACATTGTTTGTGACCTCAAAATGTAATTTAAAATATCGGGTTATATTTTTCTTATCAGGAGATATGAGTACAATTCCAACCCCAATCCCATCTTTGGAAAATTCTCCATCAAAATAAATTTTCCAAATGTTAGTGTTTAAAATTTGAGGGGTATTAATAGTTTCTTGAATGTTGATTCGAGGATTTGGAATATCATTAGCAGCTAAAGTAAAGCATCCAAAATCTTGATCAATTACATAAATCGGATCATTAATTGCTTAGTTTTCTTTATAAATTGTATTGATGAATCTTACTTCCCTGTATAGTCTTAAATGTTCACCTCCATAAACTAGGAGCGTATTATAAGACATGTCCATTTGCAAACTTCCCCGTAACTTGGCACACCAATATATAGATAATAACATTCCAAATTTAGGGTGAATATTTGTAACAATTGTTGGCTTGTTGGGGCCTGACCAAGGTTTAGAGGTGATTTAGCCAAACAAATCTTGGTACAACTAGCCCTTTCGGCAACAGTCTATGGAGCGCAGACTGAGGTCTGACCTGAGGTAGTACGGGAGGGTGGTAGAACCAGGATTCTGCACCCTAGAGATGTCTGATGAGTTCAACTGTTTCGCAGTTCGAACCTGTACACCTGTCGCTACGCACACCTTCCTATATCTCACAGCCTGAGATTTTGCCTTTGCGTAGCCCTACTCGGGGGCCAAATGCTATTATTACCCAAGTCCTTACTAATATTTCGCTGTTAGTTGATTAACTTAGCCTACTTTCATGCTTTAAATTAT
Source organism: Pinus taeda (assembly GCA_000404065.3). Taxonomy (NCBI): domain Eukaryota; kingdom Viridiplantae; phylum Streptophyta; class Pinopsida; order Pinales; family Pinaceae; genus Pinus; species Pinus taeda. The sequence goes on from APFE031608095.1 coordinate 30,638, forward strand.
ACCTAGCAATATAAATCATTCCTATAGGTGCGCAGAGTAAATAAACAATATATTTTCAATTTATATTAAACATGGATTAACCCAAGAACAGATGCACATATTGGTAACAAAACTTCTCTTTATTAATTTCTTCTTTGGTTACAGACTCAACTCTTCCCTGCGCACTCAGCTGCAGAGCCTTCTCCTACTCTACGACCTAAAGACACTTAGATACTTACACTCTTTCTTGTCTCCTATGTTGGCATTATGTTTCTGGTTTGGCTCTATGGTACATGTGTTGTACTTGATGGCAACTCACTCTTGTAGCAGATCTCAGTTCAAGCACTCAAAATCATGGAAATAAAGATACCCGCAGGTAATCCTAGAAGAAGTTGCGGACCTGCAGGGACACTGACCAAGGATTGTGTACATGCTCGCAGGTGATACGTTCAGAAGGTGCGGACCCCAATTTCATGCTCTCCAATGCATAAAAACACGTGCACGTGGGAATCTCCATGAATGGTTCATGGTATTAGTCCGATAATTTTGATCAAATGGTTTTGGTTCGTGGTATTGCATCCAAATGTATTGATCCCTAGTATTGGGTTCATGGTATTGTGTTATTATGGTTTTGGACCATGGTATTGAGAAAGGCTTGCCTATAAAAAGGAAAGGAGATCTCTTGGCCGCATACTTGTAAAATTTGAATATCTTAAAATCTGAAATTTTGGGTGTTTGGTTTTAAAAGCTAGATCTAAATCAAGGAGATAACTTAAGGTGAATCTATTGACGTCGTGATCTCTCGGGCGTATGAACAGATTTGTGGATCTGACTGACTGTGGCACATTGAAGAACTGTAAATTTGGCCCTAATCAAAAGTCCACAGGTGATCCGAAGGTGCAGTGCAGGGGTACGCAGTGCAGTAAAAGGCTAAGTGCGGGGGTACGCAACGCAGCCAAAGGCGCAGTGTGGGGTACGTAGCAAAGGAGAAGGCACAGTGCAGGGTGCACGAAGCACAAAAAAAGGTGAAGTGTGAGGTACGCAGGAAAGTAGAAGGCACAGTGCGGATGTATGCTGTAAGTCAGAAAGTAAAAGTGCAGATCTGAAGAAAAGTACGCAGAGCAGAAGAACGACCAGTGTGGATCTGCATAGTTCAGACTCAGAAGAGTTGTGGATATGCACAGGCCCCTGTTGGTGAAGTTGCGGTCTTATCTTGAAACATTTGTTGACTATCTTTTATCTATTACTGTAGAATTCTGGGTTCAGATGTCTGGTATTACCTTTCTGTTTACAGCTTTTTGAAGAATTGGGTGATTCATTGGTTCATTGTATAAGGAGATTAGGTAATTTACATGTGCTTGATGATTATTTGATGTTCATGGATCCAGTTTGAAAATTCATTAAACGTGGTCCTTAAAGAAGTAAAAGAGCTAAGTGGGTTGTAGCTCCCTTCCAGGAGAGACTAGAAAATGAGAGAGAGTTGTAGCTCTCTGTAGGTTGCAGCTTGCGTAATAGTAAAGGACTACACCAGTACAAAATCATTGTAAAAGAAGTTTTTAATAGAAAGAAGATAGAGACATATTGTAGCAGGTGGTTTTCACCCACATTGGGTTTCCACCTTATATCTGGTGTTCTTTGGTGCGACTATCTATTTTTTTTGTTTCATGCTCATTATTATATGGTACTGACATAGAAGTTAATGATCAATATCTAAAGATTAAATTAATGGAGGCATATTGAAAAGAATTTGATAATACTGTTTCACCCCCCCTCTCAATATTATTTCTAACAATTGGTATCAGAGCAGGTCCTTCAGAAGAAGCTTGATCGCTTGAAGGAAGATCTTTCATCATGAGCAACTACGAGAGAAAAGCATCAATCAGGCCACCAATTTTTGATGGGACAAACTTCATTTATTGGAAGGTAATAGTTACTGCCTATCTTCAATCTCTTGGTACAGAAGTCTGGGATATCATAGATACAGGGTATACTTTTCCATCAGCAACTCGTACAGATCCGGATGAGAAGAAGAAGTATGAAACAAATGAAAAAGCGGTCAATACTCTATTGGGATGCCTATCTCAATCAGAATTTGTCAAGATTATGCAGTTGAAATCCGCAAAAGAGATATGGGACAAGATTGTTCTGAGCTATGAAGGATATGATCAGGTAAAACGAGCAAAACTTCAAACCCTCAGGATTCAGTATGGAAATCTCAAGATGTATAATGATGAAATTGCGGCTAATTATTTTCTTTGTGTAGATGAGATTGTTAATTGTATGAAAAATTTGGGTGAAGAAGTAAAAGAGGTTGTTGTAGTTGAAAAAGTTCTAAGATCTCTGTTCCCTAGGTTTGAATCTAAAGTTTCTGCAATAGAAGAAAAGGAGAATCTCCAAAACCTTAAAATGTCACAGTTGCATGGAATTCTAACTGCTTATGAAATGAGGAAAGGAGGACCATCAGATAGGAGAGAAGTTGCCTTCAAGGCTTCTGGCAAAGGAGTCTACTATGAGTCAGGACACATATCAGATGAAGAAGAAGAATCAAATTTTGTCAAAAATATTCAACGGGGTGCTGGACGATTCCGAGGTAAGTTACCTTTCAAATGCTTTACTTATGGAAGAGTAGGTCAATATGCTGCCAAATGTCCTCACAAGGATAAGGGGAGGGAACCTGTTAGATGGAACAAGAAACAGAATGCAAACAAGAAAAGCTATTACACTCATGAAGATAGTGATGGACTATCAAATAGCAATGAAGATGAACGAGGTAATCACTATAAACTTTTAATGGCCTTTGAAGATGATGATTACATGGATGCTATAGATGTGGATGGCTTTTATGAAGAAATTTCTAGAGTCAAAACATGTTTAGAAGAAAAGAATGTGATCATTGATACTCTGCAATTTCAACTTGATGAAAAAGAGAAATTTCTTGAGAAGTTAGAATGTGAAATTTTTGGCCTTAGAAAATAAATTGAGAAAACAAAGGCCCTTAATCTTAAATTTGTTAAAGGATCTGAAACTCTAGATGAGATTATCAATATGCAGCGTTCCCCTCTAATCAAGACAGGTCTGGGATATAATGGAGAAGCATCTCAAGCTTCCACCTCCAAAAGTTATCTTGATGCAGCAAGAAGAAGTGAGCAAAGGCCTAATGGAAATCATCAGGTAAATCAGGGACAATCTTCCTCAAGAACGAACAAAGACTATTAAGAAAACCGGGGGCATGCTACCTTAAGGACAAACAGAAGCTACAACCAGCCACAGCTAAAATCTTCCCAATTTTCTTCAAGAATGGATTTCAGTAGAAACTACAATCGGTTGGATGATAGTCGCAGAAATTTCTTCAATGGCCAATGTTTCTCTTGCCATAACTTTGGTCACAAAGCAGCTCAATGTGTTGCCCATAAGACAATCATGACTAGAGAGGCTCAAAACAAAGAAGTATGCCTGCAATCACGAAGAGGACCTATAACAACTTCTCCGACCTTGAAAGTGAAATTGAATGTTATGTTTGTAATAATTTTGGTCATGAAGATTCTGAATGCAGGAGCAGGCTTTGGAAGACAACTCAGAAGGAACAAACCTCAAGTGCCAAAACATGGAGAATGAAGGAACCGCAACCAGAAAGATGTGGGATAGTTTTATATGCAGAAGGACAGGAAAATCAATGGTACATCGAAAACGGATGTTCGAAGCATATGACAGGTGATAAAGAAAAACTTGAATCATATACCAGACATCATGCATGCAGTAGGAATAGTTAGAATATTTTAGGCAAACCCAAAGGAAACTCATCTTCAAGCAATGAAGAGAATCTTTAAGTACCTTCAAGGAACTCAAAACAATGGCTTATCGTATCCTAGAGATACAGATCTCACACTTCATGCTTATACAGATGCAGATTGGGCCGGAAGCGTGGATGACAGAAAGAGCACAAGTGGTGGTGCATTCTTTATAGTTTCCAGATTAGTATCTTGGTTCAGCAAGAAACAGAGTTCAATTGCCTTGTCTACAGCGGAAGCGGAATATGTTGTTGCTGCATCTTGCTGCACTCAACTCCTTTGGATGATGCAGACCTT